>CM076575.1:993013433-993103433 GCA_034641835.2 Pinus albicaulis | reverse complement strand
AAGAGACAGCAGGGATCGGTGGACGGTTCCAGAGGACGTAGGTGCAGGACATACATATATGCTGTGGACTGTTCCAGATATGGTAAGCGCCTGAAATATCTAGCCGTTGAAGGACTCAACGGCTATATATCCGTTGGAGGACTTTGGGAAATCGCTACATATATATCTCAACTCTTATAATTTTGCAGCATTTTCATCCTCCTCTATCTATGTTGTGTGTTTGGCTGTGTAGTTTGAGTCTGAGTCGATCTGTAAGTCTGTGGTTTGAGTTTGGGTAGGTCGGTGTGTAGCTTGAGTTTGAGTCAGTCAGTCATGGATAGAGGAGGAGGCTAAAGTGGAAGAGATTGGAAGCAAGAAAAATGGCAGTTAAGATTGGAGGTTAAATCCGTTTACAATGTTTGGGCTCATGGAGATGAATGATTATCTTTCAGTATGGTATGCATAGCATCTAATTCTATTTATATGCTCTGTATGTGCTAGCAATTCTATATCATTGCCCTGTTTTTCTATATTGCAAATTATTTAGCCATTCACACCAGGAATAGGAAATATGTCGCTAATGTTGTTGAGAAATAAATGAATTATACAGGTCATTGAAGTGTTGCTGCTGGGGTTCGCTGAAAAAATGATCATTACTAAGGATTCCAATTCTAATTCCAGGTATAGATATATAAATGGCCCTGTATCTCTACCGTCAATTATTTTAAACATGGTGCATCAGCCATTTTTATTGAATTTAAAGCTTTGCTGCCACTTCAATAGTTTAAACCATTTTCATTAGATTTAAATTTTCCTGTCCACCCTAGGTACATTTGTCTTTCACTCAAGCTTAGCCAGTTTATTCCCATGCCCATTGAACTACCACTACGCCCTATTGTGCTATTTTTTAACTCGTGGGTTTTTGGTGGAATCTGCTTTTTGTGAATTCAACTTGTGATTTCCTTGGTATACCTTACTGTCATAATTTGACTTAGCTAAAGAAATGGAATCACAAATCCCCTTTTGGTAGAAATCTGTTTTTTGTGATTTTAACTCGTGATTTCCTTGGTACACCTTACTGTGATAATTTGACTTGGCTAAAGAAATGGAATCACAAATCCCAATTCCAGATAAAGTATATATATAGTTTTACAGAAGTCACGAATACCGAATTCCAGGTATATATCTATAAATGGAATCATGAAACCCCAATTCCATATATATATATATAAAAGAAATCTTGAAGGCGCTGCATCAATCCTTGTGATTTGTTTAAACACGGTGAATTAGTAAAATTATATTTCATTGCTTTAATCTGCCTGTCTGTGTACGCTTGTATCCTCAGTAGTTTAACTTAGCCCGTGGTTTTTTGGTATGCCTTGGGGGAGTCAGCTCGTTTGGAGCTCTATATGGTGGTGAAGGTCGAACCATATTTTGATTTTGATTTATATTTAGTAGTGAAGGCATTATATGTTGGAAGAATTTTTTCAGTATGGTTAAATTATAGTTATGTATTTAAATAGTTAAATTTTGGGATATAGATATAAATATATAACTAATTTAACTATATAAATACATAACGAATTTATCGTTTATAGATATCCCCTCTCTTTCGATGTTTGTTTGATGTTTGTTTTAAACTCTACTCCGGAAGTGTGGGTTCCGGGAATTCGGCAGCTTGCTCTATTACAGATTTTTCTGACACTGAATTTCTTTAATTCGATAAGGCATTCTCTAACACTTCTGGAGAAGGACGGACCCGCAATTCAAATAGATGTTGTTAATAATAAGATTCGCACACATCTTTTAAATTCCTGTTTGATATGCACCTAGACATTGGAAAGTTGCCCGATATGCCCTAGAATAAATATTAGAGAAACATTTTAATTACAGTTTAGCATTCTTTATTTCGATATGCACTAAGCATATCTGGAGAAATCTGTTCAAGGATGCCAAGATGTTGAATGATTTCTAGAAATAAGGTGAGTCCAGCAAATCTTTGTTGAAATTTTCGGTCTTTAAACCCATTAAAAATCCTAATAGAGATCTACCCAGTGCCAAAATATTACAAAACAGGTTTCTATCTGTTTGTCTTGTAATAGTCTCACAATATATCTATATGTTTATCTTTGAATTCCCCCAGCCCCAATGGTCTAACAGATCACAAAATTGTTTTCTGTCTGTTTTTCTTGTATGCCTAGCACCTCCCACTCGCATTGTTTACAAATCAATTTTCAGGGCCTTTTGGAAAATAGGGTGGGTTCAACAAATCTGTTTTCAGGGTCTTTGAATTTGCACTTGAAGCCATTACTAAATCTCCCAAAGATGACAAAACCTAATACTTGTCGCTTAAGACATTTTGTTGGTTTTTTTTCCATTTTTTCTAGAAACCATATATTGCAATTTCTCCCATGAGACTTAGAGTATTATTTAAAGTCGGCATTGCTGCTGGTAGTTTTCCTTGTGATTACAAAATTGCAAAACCCTCTCTATCAATATTCACTTCAATTTCCATGGTTTAATTTCCTCCTCGGGAAATATGTATAGGGTGCCACTTCACTTTTTTTTTAACACCTATAATTCTATTTTATTCCACCATCTTTATCTATATTTTCTAAGGTAACGTATAGTACGTATCATTGAATATCAAGTGTTTTCGAATTTCTGATAATTCCTTAACAATCAAAGAGGAACAAAATGTCCTCTGTCAATAGAGAGATAACAACCAAACAATATGTACAGAGATGGAGCAAAACACACACTATTTCATTTAAAATACTGGACTGTTACAAAACAATATTTCCTTCATAACTCTTATTCTAGATTACAAAAAAAATGGTTCTCTCTTGTGTTCTTCATTCGCTGCTACACACAACTTTCCTTTTATTCTCGACATATACTACCTTCACTGTTTTCGCACACGCTGCTCCTTGGCATACACAGTCACACTCTCTGTTTTGTTTTTGCATTTTGCACTACTGTCTTATATATATATATATATATATATATATATGTTGTAAACATATACAACATATATGAAAATAACCTAAGTTTAACTTTTTAATTAAAACTATTGTCACGGTGTATTAAAAAAATAAAACATTAAAACCAAAGTTTAAAAACTGATTATATTTCGCAATATATTTCAATGTCATGCGACGGGTTATCGCATTGATTAACCCGTCGTCCAACTATGCACCAAAGTTGTGTGATGATGCGCCATTGGCTAGGGGAAAATGAGCTGGCGGTGGTAGGTCCTTCATTATCGTGCGATCGCGGAGGCGAGGTGGCGTTAGCTCGAAACTATGTGATATGGTTTTGATTGGTCATCGGTTGTTGACGTGGTGTTATGGGGTCAGGTCTTTGCGTGGGTTGGAGACGGAGGATGACACAAGCCTCAAGGGCTTGTGATAACGGGTGATTGGCTGAAGAGATATGACATGGAGTCGTGGGGACCACAGAAACAACGTGGAGTGTTTCAAATGCGAAAGTGGCGCAGAATTTGAATGCGGGTAGGTGCAAGGGTTTAATGGCAGAGGTAACATGGTTGCAGGCCACGATTTTGTAGATTTGGAGAGGGCTATGGCCATGGGGAAAAAATTGATTTTGTAGGGTTTTTAAGTAGATTTTCAATGCACAGTTGAGTGCTCAAACAAAACAAGGAAATTGTTGTTGTAGTGTTCTTTGAAATCAAATAAAAAATGAATTTTGTCCTCCTTCTGCTCAAGTTTGCATTTGGGATTAATTTCAACACTCCCCCTTAATCACAATTAATGTTTTCATATATTCCCAGACATTTTCTGAGAAAGTTAAAACTTATCTGCCCCAATGGTTTTGTTAAGATATCAACAAATTGCTCTTCTGTTCTGCAATGCTTCAGAACAATTTCTCCATTGTTCACTAATTCTCTTTGTAGTGATACTTTGCATCAATGTGTTTTGTCCTCTTATGAAACATAAATTCTTGGATAAAGCTATTATTGAGCTATTATCACAATAAATTATTGTGTCTTTTAGTTGTTCATGACACAAATCTCTTAACATTCTCCTCATCCATATTGTTTGACATGCTGCTGCTGTAGTTGCCACATACTCTGCCTCTGCTGTTGATAAAGCCATAATTGGTTGTTTCTTAGAAGCCCATGAGATGGCTCCTGATCCATATGAAAAACATATCCACAAGTGTTTTTCCTGTCATCTATACTTCCAACCCAATCACTGCCAGTATATCCAGTTAATTCAAAAAAATTTGAAGAGGTGTATAAAATACCATACCTCTTTATTCATTTCACATACCTCAGAATTCTTTTTGCTGCTTGCCAATGTGCCTCTTTTGGTCTTTCCATAAATCTAGAAATTAAACTTACATCATGCATAATATCAGGCCTAGTTGCAGTCAAATACTTAAGGTTGCCAACTATGCTCTTATACAAACTTGGATCAAAATCCTTATTTTTGTCTGCTTTGCTTAACTTCAATCCCATCAATGTAGGAGTAATTACTGCCTTGCAATTCTGCATGTTAAATCTTTCCAAAACTTCATTAACATATTTTTCTTGAGAAACAAAAATCTTATTTTCATTTTGCTCTACTTCTATTCCTAAGAAGTATCTCAGCAATCCCATATCAGTCGTTTCAAATTCATCCTTCATGACTGTCTTAAAATTCTCAATAAGGTAAGTATCATTACCTGTAAAGATCACATCATCAGGATATAAAACAACAATGAGCATCTTACCATCTTTTTCTTTCATGTATAATGTGGGTTCTCCTTCACATTTCTCAAACCCATTTTTCAGTAGATAGGCATCTATCCTACTGTACCATGCTCTTGGTATTTATTTCAGCCTCTACAGAGCTTTCTTCAATTTGCATGCCTTGTACTCTTGGCCTTCTTTTTCATAGCCCAAAGATTGTTCAACATAAACCTCTTCCATCAATACTCCATTAGGAATGTTGATTTCACATCCATTTGGTAAACTTTCCACTTGTGTTGTGTTGCTATGGACAGCACTGCTCTTACTGTTTCCATTCTTGCAACTGGTGTAAAAGTTTCCTCATAATCTCTTCCTTGTTGCTGCTTTTAACCTTTGACAACAAGTCTGGCCTTGTGCATTTCAATTTTACCTTCAACATTGCTTTTGGGAGATCAACTAATTCTCATGTCTTATTTTTCTCTATTGCATTTATTTCTTCATCCATAGCATCTATCCATTTATTATCTTCTACAGCTTCTTTAAAATGAATAGAATATTTTACATGAAAATACAATGCAAATAAAGAGTTCATACCTTCTTCTTGCTCATAAATTTCATTTAGACTTTTGAATCTAGTTCCTCTTTCACTTGCTAAACTTGTGTTTGTAGAAGCACTCAAATTTGCTCCTTGTGATGTGCTTGGAGAAGCACTGTCATCACTTCTCAAGGGTGTTCTCATACTTGCTTGTGGTGTCCCTTATTGTCCTTGTGTTGGTGGAGGTGATGCTGCTAATAAGGGATTTCTTTCAGCCATTTCTTCCTCATCTTCATCATAAGACAAACAGTTTTTTACATTTATTGTTTTCTCAATGCTTCCATCCCAAGCTTCTTCCTCAATAAATTGTACATCTCTTCTTATCATAAAATTCTTGGTGGATGGGTTATATAATCTGCATGCCTTGGATTCATCACTGTATCCAACAAATATGCACTTCTCCCCCTTACTGTCCAACTTCTTTCTTATTTGACCTCGAATGGGTACATAGGCCACACAACCAAATACTCTCATATGGTGACAATTTGTTTTATGCCACTCCATGCTTCTTCCAGAACTCTGTTCATAACACTCTTTGTTGGGCATCTATTTAAAACATATGATGCACAATGTATAGCATCATCCCAATATTTATTTGGCAAATGTTTTGTCTTCAATATACTTCTTACCATATCCGTGATGGTTATATTTTTCCTTTCAGCAACTCCATTTTTTTGTGGTGTATACCTTGTTGTAAATTGCTTATGAATTCCATTTTCTCTGCAAAAACGCATAAATTCTTTGAAGACATATTCTCCTCCTCTATCGGTCCTTAAGACTTTAATATGTTGCCCACTTTGATTCTCAATAAGAGATTTAAAGTGGCATAATTTCTGAAACACTTCACTCTTCAACTTCAAGAAATAAACCCATGTTTTTCTTGTGTAATCATTAATAAAGGTCAGCATATAGTGGTTGCCTAGTAATGATGGTGTTTGCATTGGTCCACACAAATCAGAATGGACTATCTCTAAGGGTGCCTTTGCCCTTATGCTCTTTCCTGATGGAAAGCTTTCTCTGTGTTGTTTGCCCAAGATGCAGCCTTCACATAGGATGTCTGGTTTCTCAATAAATGCTAATCCCTTTACCATTCCTTTTCTATGTAATAAATTCAGACCTCCAAAGTTGAGATGTCCAAATATAAAATGCCATAACCAGTTTTCATCTTTTGCTTCTCTTTGGAATGTCTCTTGTGTCACTGTTGCCATTGCAGTTCCTTTCTTCAAATCTGCTCTCATCTTGAGAGGAAAAATTCTATTTATTGTCATCTTCACTTGTGCAATCCTCTGTTTTCTTAATGGTATGTCCATGATGGTACATACAATATCTTCAAATAACACATTGTAGCCTTTCTGAATGAGTTGTCCACTGCTCAAAAGGTTACACTTCATACCAGGTACATAGTATACATCTGATATGGTTTTTCTTTCTACTTTCTTTGTCAAAACACTCACTCTTCATTTTCCCATGACAGATACTTTACTCTCTGTCTCCAATTTTACTTGAGACTTCACATTTTTATCAAACATGGAAAACATGGAAATGTTTCCAGTCATATGGTTGCTACATCCTAAATCTAGAAACCATATATCTTCATTTTTCTCTTTAGTCAAATTACATGCTAAAAATAAATTCTCTTGACTTAGAGTTTCTTTAATAAAATTAGCACTAGGTTTATTACCCATGTCACTATGTTTCTTCCTACATTCATTGGGATAATTCCCATAATTCTTACAGTGATGACATTGGACTTTGGATTTATCACACATTTTTCCATGTGCTTGATTTTTTCCACCTTGTTGGCTGCTTCCTTGGATTTGATTCTGATTTTGGTTGCTACCCCTTCCACTTGTATTTGCAAGGTTGTTTCTTCCTCTGTTTTGGCTTCTGCCTCTTCCTTTTCCTCTGTAGTTTGATCTGCCTTGACCTCTTCCTCTTCCAAAGGACATTTGGGTCTTGAAGGCATGTTCCCAAGCATGTTGTTGCCCATATTTTCACCATATTTCAATGTTTACTATGAAGGGGAATTTGTAATCAAATAAAAAATAAGCTGAAACTGCCACCCATTACCAGTATTATCGCTTACTGTCCATTCCATGTTTTTCATTTGCCTATTAGGCTAACATTTAATTAGAAATGCAAATGCATTGCACCCCTCACTATGCAGAATTATAATTTTTAGTCTTCTTGAACACTGACCAACTCATACTCCACAAGTGAGAGATTATTCTCCTCCTTCACGAAGAATTCCGCAGGCTTAGTCACCTCAACCCCTCCGCACAGCGCCCCGCTCTCGCTGCTCTCCTCCTCGTCCCACAGCGCTCCTACTTCTTGTTTCTCCCTCCTCCGCTTCGCATCCCACTCCCCATCTCTGCCCTCATCTACAGGCTCCCTCACTGACCCTTCCTCTCCCGCCGACTCACCTTCCCTCCCCGTCTCTTCGGCTACCTCCTCAAATGCTCCCTCATTCCATCTGTCATCAGCCCTTCCCCTCAGCCCTCCAGCCGGCCCTCCTTCCCGTAGCCCCCTGGAGCACTCGATGGATGGATTTTCGTGCATCTCTATCAATTTCATAAGTTTTAATATAATAAATATCCATCCATCTTTATAGTTGAAATAACTTGCACAGTAAGTTGTTGGTTTCGTTTGAACTATGACATCCAAGGTTTGTAGGGTTTTAGTTTGTATAATGCTATGTGTTTTATTAAAAATGAGGCTTATCACAATGCGAGGATGGGACTGGATTTAGAATTAAAGAATTCGCTGAGAAATATAAATTAAATTGTAGAGTTCGACTTAAGTGCTTTAAAATCAAGTTATTTTATAGAGCGACTGACAGGACTTGCATTGGTTTGAGCAACCAGGAGGGAGTTCTAGCCTGTACGTAGCTAAGGAGGATAGTTCACAAGAGGTCAAGTTTTAGAGCGTAAGGAGGCTGAGAAAATAGCTCCCTATCAACATAAATTTTGCGCCTCTTCCAACACATATTTCCAAGCATTTGCAGTGAAAAGTTGAGGAGGAAAGATTTAAATTTTTTGATGTACTTGACATGAGTTTTTATGCACAGTTGGGTGGCTTCATTCAATGGCATGTGTTTTTATCTATATGAGCATTCAATTCCTGGTATGCAATAATTCCTTCTTGAAAAACAAGTGCATATATATTGGAGGCATATATGGTATGTTAGTTGTATGTCGGTGAATAAAGACCTATTGTTGTGAGTTGAAACCTACTCCTATGCACTGAACAAGTTTTTGTGGTCGAAATCCATGAAACATCCTGCCATGAAATAAATCATTCCATTAGTAATATGGAGCAATTCAATTCCATGAGAAGTTGAAAAGGTACAAGAAAATGCTTTGGTTATGCATTCAGTCCTAAGTTAGGGAATATTTTGTTAGTCCTTGAATATCTCAATTTTCGATATTCTTTCTGTATGTTATTTCCACAAGAATTCTCCATTAAAAGAGAGAAAATTTGGAACCATTTGTTTACAATCCCTTTGCTAAAAATTCTAAGTCAGTTCTATTTTCTGAGTTGGGTCCTCCATAATTTGAGTAGCAAAGTTTTTCCTTTGGGAATTCCATAGTTGGAAGTTCAAGAAAGATTAAAAGGTGTCTAAAGTCACTTGTTTTCTTCTGAAAGGCGTTGTAAACGGATGCATTATCGGTTGAAGTCGACACCCTTTATTTCTTGAGCTTGATTTCTTTGAAAAATGGCCAATTTTATGAAGTATTACAGTCCTTGGAAACTTTGATACAATCTATTGTTGATGACACAATCTGAATCAGTAAAGACACTCTCTTTGATATTCAGACTTGCTTGCATCATGCACAAGAAAAGATTGATTTTCTGCAACTAGAATATCAGCTTCAGCAAGAAGAATTACATCAGTGGAGTCATCATTCTGAACTTGTTTTTGTTCAGAACACTGAGACAGACTCCCATTAGCAACAAGAAATTGTAGATGCAATACCCATTTTAAGCGCAGATTTGCAAAAAGAAAAAAAAAATCCAGCGAGCACCTCCCAAGCCCATCATCGGACCTTGGGAACAGTTTTTCCACAACAAGCACAGAACTGGTCTTGGATATGACAAGGAATTGTCCTTTCATATTCTAGACTACTCCAAGCCCATCAAATTTCAGAGTTCTGGATTTCTTCATGACAATTCACCTTCAACTATTCCAGATCCTGCTCTGCTTTCACAACAGCAACAACAAATTGAAAAATGCCAACACTGTGATTGAGTTGGCCATATGAAAGATCATTGTTTTGATCTTCACCCATGCAAGCACTGTGGTCAGTACACCCATTCTTCACACAGATGCTTCAGAAACAAGCCTCCTGCAAGAACAAAGATTCATCTTGGATGGATCGCTTCTTGGCAATGGGCATCAACAGCCAAGAAGATGTTTAAGTCACATGTTAGAACTTGTTCTAGAATATTAAAAAAACTTGCAGTTGATTTTTCGCCATCATCTCACCTTATACCTGACAGGGGGGGAAACTGTGGTCATCTACAAGCTTCGACGCCACATCAAGCGAGCCTGAGCCACAATCTCTCATTTCAAATTCAGAGTTGTAGCCAGAGACACAGTAGTTCAAGCGAGCCTGAGCCACAATTCGTCATTCCAGATTCAGAGTTGTAGCCAGAGACACAGATGCCCATGAGCATGCCTTTGGCTGGTGGAGAACCTTAAACCATCTATATGAGGTTGATATTCTTCCTCTTTCAGAGCACTTATTCTAGCAGAAGACTTTAGCTTCTTGCCAGTTTTGGTTGAGTTCCAGGAAACGCATTAAGCATTCCAGTGTTGGCGGTCATCCTTAAACCATCACAGGTTGTAGACCTCCCTTCTTATAGGTTGAAGGTCTCCCTCTTCAAATATGAGGGACACTTCCTCTAGCAGAAGCCCTCAAATTCTTGCCAGATTTGGAAGAGTTCTGGGAACTGTAGTAAGCGTTGTGTTCCAGTGTTGGTGGTCATCCTTAAACCACCTCTTTATGCCACCATTTCGGAGAGTTGATTCAACCTAAATGCTGCCATGCATACTTTGCAGATCTGTATTACAACTCTCTTCTTGGACTCACACATACCCCTTCAAATTAAGGGGGGGAATGTTGGACACCTAATCCTCTATGGGTAGGTGTGGAATCCAAACAGTCACAAAGGAGTCCAAGTGACCTTGGAATGCGGAATCCAGGAGTCACATTAATGTAATATAAATGTACATCTATGAGTAATAGAAATGCAAAGAATTTCTATCTTTCCTATGTGTGTGTTTACCCATTCTTATGTTTAACACTGCTCAGTATTTGTTCATGTGTCATCAATGATGCATGAAGCTCATCAACAATAAACATTGAGAGATATTTTGTCTCTTTAGTGGTTGTTACTATCACATAAAATATTGAGGGTAAGCTCCTCAATACTTTCTCCACTATTCTTCTTTCTTCTATTGTCTCTCCATGAGATCTAATTTGGGTAACCAACCCAATCAATAGTGTGAAGAATGAGTCTATTGTATTAGACTCCTTCTTGCAAATGACTTCAAAATATTTTCTCATTAACTGAAACTTTGTTGTCTTTACCTTCTTCATTCCTTGATAGGCTCCCTGGAGGGTATCCCATGCATCCTTGGACTTCTTTGCTACTACAATCCTTGGAAATATGCTTTCATGCACTGCCTGATAGAGATAGAAGAGGGCTTTTGAGTCCTTCTTCCTATCACTCTTCAGCAAATCCTTCTCTGCTTGTGTTAAGGCATTAAATGCTTGTTCATCTATTGGTTCTTCCAATTCATCTTCAACTAGCTCCCATAAATCTTGAGAGGCAAACAGGGCTCTCATTGTGATTTCCCAATAGTCATAGTTCTTCCCATTGAACTGTGGGAGTTGAGTATTTTCCATACTTGTGCTTGTGTTGGCTCCTGCCATTGTTATCCTTACAGAACTATGCTAAAACTTGACTGTGTTTTTAAATAACTCTTTCTCACTACTGGAGAGATAAACTCTGTCTCTAAAAGACTTCCTTTTACAGCTCTCTAGACTGTAATCTTAAAACAAACAAAAACTCTATTTTTGTAAATACCTAACTTGTTGAACTTTCACTCTGCTGGAGAAAAAGCTTCAACAATCTTCTTCTTCCTTCCTTCAGCTTCTTCAGCAACTGTTGAGAGCCTGGAATAGCTCTGATACCATGTTGGAAATTTCTGATACTTCCTTAACAATCAAAGAGGAACAAAATGTCCTCTGTCAACACAGAGATAACAATTAAACAATATGCACAGAGATGGAGCAAAACACACACTGTTTTATTTAAAAATATTGGACTGTTACAAAACAATATTTCCTTCAGAACTGATGTTCTGGATTACAAAAAAAATGCTTCTCTGTTGTGTTCTTCATTCGCTGCTACACACACAATTTTCCTTTTGTTCTCGGCATACACTGCCTTCACTGTTTTCGCACACACTGCTCCTTGGCATACACAGTCACACTCTCTATGTTTTTTTTTTTTTCATTTCGCACTACTGTCTTATATATATATATATATATATATGTTGGAAACATATATGTTTACAACATATATGAAAATAACCTAAGTTTAACTTTTGAATTAAAACTATTGTCGCGACGCATTAAATAAATAAAACATTAAAACCAAAGTTTAAAAACTTATTACATTTTGCAATACATTTCAATGTCATGCGATGGGTTATCGCATCGATTAACCCGTCGTCCAACTGGGGGATGTGCCATTGGCTGATGATGCGCCATTAGCTGGGGGAAAATGAGCTGGCGGTGGTAGGTCCTCCTTTATCACGCGATCACGGAGGTGAGGTGACATCGGCTCGAAACTATGCGATATGGTTTTGATTGGTCGCGAGTTGTTGACGTGGTATGGTGGGGTGAGGTCTTCACGTGGGTTGGAGATGGAGGATGACGCAAGCCTCAAGGGCTTGCGATAACGCGTGATTGGCTGAGGAGATATGACATGGAGTCGTGGGGACCACAGAAACAACATGGAGTGTTTCAAATGCGAAAGTGGCGCGAATCTTGAATGTGGGTAGGTGTAAGGGTTTAATGGTGGAGGTAACGTGGTTGCAGGCCACGATTTTGTAGATTTGGAGAGGGCTATGACCATGGGGAAAATTTGATTTTGCAGGGTTTTTAAACAAAGATTCAATGCACGGTAGAGTGCTCAAACAAAACAAGGAAATTGCTATTGCATTTTCCTTCGAAATCAAATAAAAATTGAATTTTGTCCTCCTTCTGCTCAGGTTTGCAATTGGGATTAATTTCAACAAAGTGAGGAGATTCAGACTACTAGCAATACACATGAGAACCATTTATTTTTATCATAAATCATTTGAGCTTGCATTTCCTTTGAGCCCAATGAGATCATGTAAATTCCCATTTTCAGATGTGAATATTTCCAAAAATGATTCTTATCTCTATTCAAATGTAAAAATGTGTTCGTTTTTCTAAAATTTTATATCCACCACATGTTTTGGCCTTTCACCTATTCTCGCAAACTGAAAGTCTTTGGTCATAACAGGTATTCTCTATCACAACAGGTATTCTCTTTCATAGCAAGTATTTTATTAACTTCAATATTCATATGCTAATCTAAATTGAAATTCAAAAAATTATATATAATTTTAAAATATATAATTATCAAATTAAAAATATCTAAAATGCACAAATTAAAATAGGTTTTTTTAATTTTTCCTCTTTTAATTGTCTTTTATGTGTGTAGTATTTTAATTAATCTATAATATTAGAACTTCTAACCCGTTTATCACCTTCAATATTCATATACTAATCTAATTTAAGTAATTTTAAAATATATAATTAATAAATTAAAAGTATTGATTATGAACAAATTAAAAATGAGTTTAATTTGGACCCTATTGTGTTGTTCCTGATTTTAACTCGTAGGTTTTTGGTAGAATCTGCTTTGTGTGAGTTTAAAGCTCAATAAATAAATAAAATCACAAATCCCAAATTCTAGATATATATAGAAATGAAATCATGAATTTAATTTTATATATATATATATATATATATATATATATATATATATATATATATATATATATATATAATCATGAAGGCACTATATCTCCTTCTCATTAGTTTTTATTGGATGAAACCTCTCCAGTTGTGTCGACCACTTTTTAATGATAAATTTTTATTGCCTTAATATGCCTGTATCCTCAATAGTTTCACTTATCCTCTGATTTTTTTGGTATAACTTGCTATGCGTGATGTCTCGTGTGCTCTTTTGGTAATACCTGCTAATCCATGGATTTTTTTGTTATAACCTATTATTATTTTGTGCCATGTATTAATTTATCCCATCGATTTTTGGTATTTTAAATCTCTATTTGTTTATATAATATAATAATAATTTTAGTTTTGATAGCAATTTTTTGTTTGTTAATTAGAACCTTGAAATAATGTGACTTGCACATTAACCTGAATTTATTGGTTCAATACTTTAATGGAACTATCCTCATTGTTTGCAACCAGCGTTTGTCATCTTAGGGTTCAATTAACAATAATTCAGCGCTCTCTCCCTTCAATACCAGATTTTCAATTACACCCAGCCCTTTATCGGGATTCAGCACCCTATTGTGTCGGGTATTCAGGACCCTTCTTAGGGTTAGGGTTGTGCATACGGTCCGATCTGAAATATTACAACCGAAGGTGTGCACAATCTCACTTACCACGCAGCCACAGGGAACCGTTTTGGATGTTTCACCGTATTTCTCTATGTTTTGTACGCCATTCGATATAAGGGAATAAGGGATGTGAGCACTGAAAAGGACTTGTAATCTTGTTGTACCTTTAATCTTGTTGCCGCCTTTGAGCATAAGAAGAATGTTAGGGAATCATTTAAACTTGCCCTTTAACTTGGTGGGAATTTATGTGAAATATGATAAATGTAACTAAGTCAACTATTTCATAAATTTCATGATATTCAGAAATCTAGGATAATATTTAAAAACCAAATTCCAAGAAATCTATCAATATTTATCTAACAATATTTCCAAAGCCATGCTCAATAGTAACCAATCTCCTTCTTGACTCCCAAGTGAAAATCAATAGAATTAGGTGACTGGCTAGTGGGACCAGACAGATTGAGCACAGGCCACACCATAAACTAAAATTTCTTGTAGTCGCTATCCCTATGAATGAGGTAACTTGGTCTTGCTCATTAGTCTCTCCTAAGAAGACCAATTGTCAAGCATGACTAGTTCTTGGCATAAAAAACTGTGACTGCCTGTAAATTGCTATGTACTGATTTTGATTTTTTCTTGGGAGAGATGGTCAAAACCTTTATTATATATATAAATATGGGAGATGGTCAAAACCAACTTTATATATATATATATATATATATATATATATATATATATATATATATATAATGGGAACGGATATTGGTTTATTTTAAATTCATGGCATAAATGCCTCAAATTAGATTACAAAGAGTGATGGCAAAGCCTAGTTTTCCTCTCACTGCCAGGAGCTCAATGGCACATATACTTAAAAACCAATGATACTTACAATTAGCAATCGAATCAATCTCCGTAAGTTTCCCTAACTTGTGGATACAAACGAACTATAAAATGCAATAAAACATGAAAACAAAATATTGTAGAAAATTGAATAATTGTTGAATTATTCACCGAGATTATCTTGATCACACACTATTTGAGCTTCATGCATAATACATAACCTCTTCTACTATTGATCATTAATTGCAGAAATATAAACAATCTCATGCGCACATTAAAACCATAAACAATCACACATATAAACACAGTATTTATGGGAAAGCTTAAAGCTGAAAACCCTCAACTATCTGTATATTATAATGATAGAGATCATGTAACAATAATTGTACAAACTCCTCACAAGCTCTCATTATAATCTCCAATTGTTACACACTACACAAGCTCAGATCTAACAAAACACATGCTCCAATCTGCTCCACTTGTTAGCCTGCCTCTACTGCGCAATCCAAGATGAATAATGGCCCAATCTGAGTTTGAACCCCTCTTGTATGCACTGCGCAATCCTCATTGGCATCTCCATCAATGTGTGGTGCAAACTCATGCACCAGTATAGTCACAATTGATAGTCACACTGCTCTTTCACCTACCTCTTCACTGGTCTCCACTGAAACTGTCCATGCACTGAAGTTAACTGATGTATTCTTTAGTTGATTAATGAGTTTATAATTAGTGAATTAATTAATAATTAATTCACACCACTCTCACTAGTGTATCAATGAGTTAGACTAGATACAACTAGCTCAACTATGTTTAACTCAGTTAAACTGAACACAACTCCACCAACTACCTCAATAACTCCACCAAACTCTGTCACATGAGTTCTAATTGAAGTATCCATGCAATAGCTCCACTTAACCCTCAGGAATAGCGTAATTCCTTCTGTCAGCTCCTGTACCACATCTGTGCACTTAACTGAAGTGCTCCAAGAGAATAAGATAATGTTTATAGTCCAAATATTATTAAGAGCTAATAATATTCGACATATCTATTTTTAGATTGGCAATCTAAAAATAGATTCCGCCAAGTATGTCTAAAAATAGAAGTCCATCTATTTTTTCCGACTTGACCAACCATCCACAAATAGCATCCTGCAACTCATAGAACATGATCCATATCTCTAAAAATAGACTTTGCGCCAAAAATAGCCTGCGGGCCCACTTAGTGAAGGCGACTCCTTTCCACTAAGCAAATCATCTTGTTGCAATCTCAACAAATATTTAAGGTATGGGATCCCATTCTTCGACCCTATCTTTTAATAGAGTGTCGGCAGAAAGGAGAACTGCTTTATTGGCTTCCAAATCTGCGTCCTTGTTATTCTCCCTCAACACATGGAAGAAGTTCACGCTCTAGAAAGATTTAATTAGAGTTTTGATTCTTGCCACCACTTCGCAAATCTAAAAATTTTAGGGACAGAATTTTCCACTACAGTTTTTATAATGGATTGAGAATCGCCAATTACATTGGCTTCTTTGATACCTAAATTCTTGGCTTGCTTGAGACCTTGGAGTAGAGCCAACGCTTCTGCTTGAATGCTAGTATTGTGGCCCAAGCCCCAGGCATAACTATGGTTGATTCTGCCTTCAATGTTCTTGATAACACCTCCTGCGCCATCTTTCCCAGGGTTACCTTTGGCTGCCTCGTCAAAGAATAAAGTAGGTCTAGATTGCTTGATGGTCCATTCTAAAAAGTCTTTCCCATTGCATCTAATTTTCCATTCTTTGGTTGACTTGCTTTGCCTTACTACTTCAAAAAACTAGAGGCCCATCATAACGCTCCAATCCAGCTCCTATTGGCTTAAATTTGTATCCTCAAGCTGATTACCCAGGCTTTATTTTAGCTAGCATTTAATCTTGACTATGATAAGCTTCAGATCATGCACTTTGTCTCTAAAAATTCTCTTATTCCTCTCAAGCCAGATTTGCCAACAAGTGATCTTTGGCAAGGAGAGCCAAGCAACTTTAAAGCTTTCATTTTTGGGGAATGCATCTGGATAAATATGCAGCCAATTAGCAAACAATTTAGAGATGGAGGTGGGAAGAATAAGGTTTTTTTTCCAAGGGCTCAATAGCTCCTGCCAGATTTCTGCTGTGAATTCGCATTCCAGTAGAAGATATCTAGCATTCTCTTTGTTTTCACAGCACAATCGACATTTAGATGGCCCATGCAAGACTCTTGTCTTCAATCTATCCTCTGTCAAGATTCTATTGTGGCATATGAGCCATCAAAAAAAATCAATTTTTGGGATGGTCTTGTGGCTCCAAAGCCCCTTCCACATTGTTGGATTTGGAGGGACATGAGGTTTTTCCTACAATTTTGTGTATCCTAGAGATACTGAATATTAGCCCGAATGAGGACCTCAGCCACTTTTGTCATATCTCCTAGCGTGGATCAGATTCATATCTTTCATGAGCACAAATAAGTCTTCACAGTCGCTCTTTAGCTCCAAAGGCACTTGGAGCTGCTTCCAACTATTCCAGTTGTTGTCATTCCAACACGAGATATCCCACAGGGTGGTAAGGCCGAGATCTGACATCCAATTCTGCAGTGCTTGGAGAGAGGTGATTTCAGCAAGAGGAGGGTTATCCATAATGTGATCCTCCAAATTTTTATTTGTTTGTCGTTGCTCGAGATCCAGAATGCATGAAGATTTATCAACGAAGTGACTTTAGCCCATAGCTTGAGGAAATGCGAACCAATTTTAGTGTTAGGACTATCAAGACAGTGTTTTCTCAGACCGGTGAAGTATTTCTTCCACAAGGCCTTTTGCACCCAACCAGGATTAGGAGCAATGAGTCTCCAAATAATTTTAGCACCCATGGCCACGTTTTGTGTGCAAAGGTATTTGAAATTCAAGCCTCCTTCCATCAAAGGCTTGGTGACTTTGTCCCAGCTAACCAGAGGGATTATATTTTCATTTTGTTTACCGCCTTTCCAGAATAACTTTTGAATTAACTCCTCCATTTTCTTGAGAATACAAGAGGGAGCCAGCATAACAAAGAATTGGAAAATAGGAAGCCTGCTAAGAACAGTCTTGATGAGAACTAACTTACCTACAAGGTTGAGCCATGAGAAACCCCAAGCTTGGATCTTGAGCTTGAATTTTTCTAACAGAGGGAGCCAGTCTTTGCTGAAGCCATTTCTTTGGAAGATTGGGAGGCCCAAGTACTTGAACGAAGTCCAGTTGATCAAAGCAGAAAATCCCATACATCTAGAAATGGCACTAAGGACGCTGGCAAAAGTGTTCCAGCAATAAATATGGCATTTCTTCTTATTTAGGATGCTTCCAGTAGCTTCACAGAAATCCTCCAACACTTCTTTGAACCTTGAAGCTGTAAGGACGGAGGCTGCACCCAGCAATAGAGAATCATCAACAAACAAAGCATGGTTTATGTTTTTGACTCCTCTTGCAATGTTGAGGCCCATGATCTCTTGGTCTAACTACTTCTTGTCCAAATAAAAGCTTAGAACAGAATCTTGGAGGACAAAAAGGAGAGGGCAGATAAGACACCCCTATCAAAGCCCTCTCCCATTCACCAGTGGGGCAATCCAAGGCTCAGGAATACAAGCCCGAATCCAATTAATAGAATTAGTCCCAAACCCAAACTTGTGCATTACCTCCAAGAGAAATTTGTGTCTGACACGATCGAAGGAATTTTCTAGTTCTAGTTTGACAACCATGCCCTTTTCTTTACGTTGTAGGCTTGAATGGATCGCCTCTTGAACTAAGAAGAAGTTATCCACAATCTGCCTCCCTTGAACAAAGCCACCTTAGTTCTCCGGGATAATGATAGGAAGGATTCTTTTCAATCTATTGGAAATCACCTTGATTATCAGTTTGTAGCCTATGTTACAAAGAGAAATGGGGTGAAATCTGTTGAAATCATTAGCACCCTTTTCCTTATGGATGAGGGCAAGAAAGGTAGAGTTAGTGATGCCCCCAATTTTTTGACAGGCTTGGGATTTCAAAATCATTTTGTGCAAATCCTTTTCCACTATCTGCCAACAAGATTGGAGAAATCTAGCAGTAAAACCATCCGGTGTAGGCGTTTTGTCGAGCTCCATGGCAAAGAGAGCAGCCTTTATTTCTTTTTTGGTGACCTTTTCTTCTAGATACTGATTCATCCTGGAGGTGATCTTTGAAGGAACCACATATATAAATTTTGATTTTTGGTCCATCATTCCATCTTCACTGAAAAGATTTTTAAAATGAGAAAAAATTTCCCTTTTGATGCTCATGAAATCCTTATGGGTTATGGCCTCTTCCTTGATTTTTGAAATGGATTTGAAGCTTCTTCTCACTTGGGCTTGTTTATGGAAGAAGGAGGAATTTTTGTCTCCTGCTTTAAGCCAAAGATTACGAGATTTTTGTCTCCAATATTCTTCCTCTGTCAGGCATGCCTTATGAAACTTATGTTGTAATTCTGTCTCCCTGTCAAGTACTTATTTTGTAATTTCAGCTTCTTCCGTTTGCAATAGATGGAGCTCAAGATTGTCTTGGGCTTTTTTTCTCACATATGTTGTGTTAGGGAGGGATTTGGCCAAACTTTTCAGAACAGCTTTAACTCTTCTGAGTTTTTCCTCCCAAACGAAGAATGGAGAGCCCTTGACAGGAATCCTCTAACATTCCTTGACATTATTCATGAAGTCAGGGTCCTTGATCCATAAAGGAATAAATCTAAATGGAATAGGGCCAAGATCTTTTCGGGACAGCAGCTCAAGCTTGATATTTTTATGATCTAAAACACTACAAGGAAGAATATGCATTCTTGCCTCTAATCCTAAAAGAAGAAAATAACTTTGAATCATAAATCTATCTAGCCTTGCAGCAATGTGTTGAGGACCAACTCTTTTATTTGACCAAGCATACTTACCAATAGAGGGCGATCTCGAGCAAATCCCAGTCCTGCATGAGATCCTCCACCCACTCCCTTGTCGGATCCCTTATGATGTTGCCTCCTTGCTTTTCTGACAGAAGCAAGGTGAGGTTTAGATCACCAGCAATGATGGTGTTTTCCAGATTCTCTGTTTCTACCAGATTTCTGATGGATTCCCAGCAGGCATTTTTCTCCCCTGCATTTACTGGGACATACACATTAAAGAGATAGGGGACCTCCTTAGTGTCAAGATGTTGGAGTTTCAAGAACAGCCAATGAGTATTTAGGATCTCAGTGAGCATCGAGAACTTGCTACTATTCCAAAGAGAGCCCAATCCGCCCGAGGCTCCTCGAGTAGAGATAGCCTGTCCACTACCTTTATTCCAAAGTTTCTTGCTTATTTGGAGGGATTCTTTGCCCTCCATTTTAGTCTCCTGGATTAGAATAATGTTTCCAGGGTTTCTATCCTTAGAATACTTCTTATGGCTTCTTCTTTCAATTTGCTCCCCATACCTTTGCAATTCCAGGAGACGACCTTCATCACTTAATTTTTTGGGAGAGATGAGCTCCCTTGGAACCCTGTGTCTAGTTTCTTGTCATCTTCGGAGTTTTTGCCAAGATTTTCTCAAGGGTTGGTTGACTTCCCTGGAGCTTATCTTTGTAGGTTTCCTATTCTCTCTTTTCATGGGCAGACTTTCCGCCTCTTGTCGATCTTCTAGCCAAAATTTGTGACTCCCCTATTTCTCCTTCCTCCTCTGATTCCTCTGAGTCTTTCTCTTCCTCTTCAGCTTCTACATGTTTTTCCTTCAGTCTTTCTGAGGCATTTTCTCCTTGCCTCGATCCTAAGGGAGTCTCTTTGTCAGGGGAAGATTTATTTTGCATTTCGATCTCTTGGACTTCCTCTAAAGCTGAGCCTAAGGGCCCAAACTTGTTTTCATGACCATTCGGGGGAGGGACTTGCTGAACATAAGTCGACTGGGTACCATTACCATTTGGAGCCCCAGATTTGGGGGCTTTATTAGAGATATTTGAAGGCTTGACCTAATTCCAGCCCTCCTCCTTACCTTTCTCCGCCTCTCCAGTGCTTGGGCATCCCCTAGCAAAGTGACCATAAACATGGCATTTTCGACACTTGAAAGGAAGATGCTCATAATCTAACTTTTTCACATGAGTCCAGCTGTCGACATTGATTTTTATTGCCTCTGGAAGTCCCACCTCTAGATCAACCTCAACGCATCTCCAAGCACAATCATATTGATCCTTATTATTTTCCTGATCAATAAATTTACCCATGGCGTTACCTATGTGTTTCAGATAATCCCAGTTCCAACAATGCACTGGGAGGTTCGACAACCTAACCCACATTGGGGCAATCATTGGAACATCCACTACTGGGTCGAAATCTGATGTCCACTTATTGAGATACAAGCCCTGAGGTCTCATAAAATAGGGCCCATTCCGAAAGATCAGATCTTTATCCTCTTTTGAGATGAATTCAAACAAAAAATAGCCTCTCCCCAGAAAATACGAGGTTACATTGTTCTTGATCAAGGGCATCCAATTTTTGACAACCTAATTCTCTGTTGTTTTTGGAGAGGGCCAAAGACCAGTAAACTGTCCCACTAGGGCCCAATCTTATAGGGACAATGCTACCTAGATCGGTCCCTCCGAGGGAAGGGAGATTTCAAGAATATCGTCCAATTTTTTCACAAATTTGGCGGCTTCAAATTTCTTCTTCTTCGGCATCGAGGCCAGCAGTGAGTTGAATGCATCCTCAGCTAACAGGGGAGGAGGGGGCGGAGGAACCTGGAGTGAGCCCAGAACCTCCATGGCGGCGAGGAGGAACCGTAGTTGTGCGCAGGCTCAGGCAGCAGAAGCACCAACTAGTGAACGCAGCCAAAAAAAAATACTAATAACCTTTTCTTATATATACAAATAAATAGAATTATTGATATTATTAAAATTAATTATATATATCCTGGATGCGGGTACCATCTAAGGACAGATATTTGGAGGGCTCTTTGGGTGACACGTGGCCTAGACACATGGCCACCCATGGTCTCCAAGCGCGGGCATGTAATTGCCCTTATTGCGCTCACTGGTGCTCATTTATTCTGCTCACTATTCAAAGCATCTACCAGCTCTTAAAAATGCCTTCACATGGCCATCTCGCTCCTTTGCCTCTGTCGTCGAGCTGCAATTGTCCCCCTGGAGTCTCGGAGCCGAGCTTCTGAACGCCAACTAGGAGGCGCTGCAGTCTCCTCTACTGTATTGAAATCATTCCTGGTGTGCATTTCTCCCACAACTTCCATTGTAATCTGAATTTATTTGTTGCACCTTGCAAGCCTTCTGTTCCTTCAGCACCTTCGGCTCCTTGCAAGTCTTCTACTTCTCTACCCTCTCATTCTGCCGCTCCTCTGCCTTTGTGGTCTCCTTCCCCCCACTGCATTCCCCCTAGCTCCACCATGCCTCGCGGACGCCACCACATGCGTTGTCGCAGAGGCAGCAGCCACAGCAGGGCTTCTAGACCTCCCATTGTTGCTTGCTCAGATTCCTCCTCTTCTTCGCTTGATATCTCCTTCAGGCGTTACCCTGCAACCTGTAGCGGTCGAGGCCGTGACTGGGCTTCACGCAGGTCTCATTCCCCGCCTCCGACTACTCCCACCACCAATTCTCCCCTGACTCTGCCTCAACTAGAGACGGTGGCCTCTCCATTGCCAAATTATTCTGCTTAGTTCCATTACACCTGCACCATGGCCAGACCACACATCACCTCCACCGTCACTATTAGCTTCAAAGAGGAGGCCCTCAACACTGAAAGCCCTCGACCCAGAAAATTTCCCAAGAATACCATCTCTGACTCAGAAATGTATCAGCTCACTGGCAAGGAGGAGGTTCTTAGTGCTCCATATGTTGTCTTTTAGGGTGCTCCGGCCTCCAGCAGCAGAAGCAAAAACTCCGATTGTAGCAGTGAAGATGGGTCAGGCGACAATGGAGGTTCTAGCAGTGCACTCCCTACCAATGCCATCGGGCACGTGAAGGATGACACTTGTGAAAAGCATGCAGATGACACCGACGAGTATCGGTGTCTCATCGTGGAAGAGACACCCTCTCCTGGCAATGCCACATAAGCATTCAAGTTTTTTCCAGTTTCCGGTTTTGGTCTCCAAGCCCTTGGAACCTTTAATTTTTTCTCTTTTTGATATTTTTAAATACTCAGATATTCTCCATGTTCAAAGCTGGTTTCCCGCTCAGGGTACCTATAAAACAGCTAAGTTGGCTGGTTTCCCCTTCATGGGCAGTCACAGTCTTGATTTTTTCTATAATTATGCCTCTGGAATAGGCTAGAACTGATGAGGCCCATGCCTCCATGTATTATATGTTTCATAATAGAATTTAGTCTTATTTAGAAAAAAAATTTTAAAAAAAATAAAATTATATATATATAGTATTTTATCAACAACATTTTTTTGTTTTAGGTGCATTTTTTCCTTATATTTTTATTTTGTATCACATTTTTTGTTTTAAGTGACTTTTTTCTTATATTCTTTATCTTGTATTGCAAGAGTATTTTACTCATTCACATAAGTTTTAAATGAAAAGTGACAATGAAGGTAAATCTATTTGTGTGTAAGAAAAGAAATAGAAAATTTTCATTGTATTTTTTAAAACAAAATTCATCCTTTCATAAGTATTTTTTTTAATATTTATTTCTTGTATTATAGATTTATTTAGAGGAATGACTTCCAATTATGATTTCTGTTAAAGTAAATATTGATGTGGTTATATGCTTATATTTTTTCTTTTCTTATCTCAACATTGTGAGAGAATTATGTACATACACTTATTAATAAATTTATTTTGTAGGAGGAGTTTTAACTCCTTCCAAATGCTCTAGGAGGATGAGCTCTATTCTTCTTAGAGTAGTGTAGAATTTTTTTGTTTATGCTTGATTATTTTTTCTTAAATTTATACATATACAATACACTTTTTTAGACACATTTACCTTATAAAATTCATATTTAAAGCATAGAATTTTACACTTCAACTATCATCCATTCATACAACACTTACCACAATTACATTAAGACATATAAATTTTAAAAGATTTTACACAAATACAAATTATATAATTTTACACAATGCATGGAAAAATACAAAATACATCCCTAATAAACCATTCATTCATAAAAAAAAAAAATTCATTTTTATATTATTTTTATATTTTTAAGTGGTTTTTTTTAAGTTTTATATTTTTATATAGTTAATTTAAGAGATATCTATAACAGGTAAATTTTTGAATTGTATAATATGTATTAACTTATTTGAAATAATTGTATATGTATACTAGGGATTTTGAAAATGTGTTATGTACTTATGTTTGTATTTTGAATTGAATTGTATTATGTGTTTGTTTATTTTAAATTGTATTTAAATGTGTGTTTGGTTAAATTTCTACATTGTGTATTTGTTTATTTGGAATTGCATAAATAATGTGTGTGAGTGATATTCATAATGTTTATTTGTTTTTGTTTGTATTTTGCCTCAAACATGTATATTGTATGCTTGCTTATTTGAACTTGTATTTTTTATATTTATCGGGGAGTAGTTGTATTAATATATGTATATGATTTGGAATTGGACACTAAATTGAAATTGTAATTTGTATTTGTTGTATTGAATTGTGATTGTAATAAATTTTGTTGTGTAAATTTGAATGTGTATTTATAATGTAGGTTTGAGTTGTATATTGTGTTTCTACTTATTTAAAATTGCATGCATATATATTTGAGTGTTTTATTTTTTATTTATTTGCAATTGTATAATTTATGTTGACCTATTTGAAATTGTATGTTGTTGTGTGTTTATTTATTTAAAAATTGAAAATTGTTTGTTTGTTTATTGAATTTATCTTTTGAATGTTTATTTATTTGATATTGCATATGTATGCCAGGATGGTTTTATCAATGTTTTTTGATGTATGCTTGCATGATATTTAAAATTGTATATAAAATTGGAAGTGTAATTTTGTATTAAATATAGGTTTTCTTAAGTTTATTGGAAGTGTAACTATGTATTAAATATAGGTTTTCCATTAAATCTCAATTTATATATGTTTATTTGTTTTTTTTAAATGTTTGTGTATGTCTATGTGTATGAAGCGTTTTGTCAATGCTTGATTATGTATAGTGATTTGAAGTTGTATATGAATTTGTAATGCTTAGGCTTGTTGTTTTGATTAGTAATTTTTATTAATCATATTGTGTGCTAAATGTTGGTTTCCTTAGGTCATTATATTAGAGTTTGTATATGTACATTTGTTTATTTGAAATTGCTAATGTATGTGTATGAAGTGTTTTTCCCGTCTTTAATTCTAAATATTGATTTGAAGTTGTGTATGAATTCATAAGGCTTAGTTTGTTTTGTTGATTTGAATATCTTTATTGTATTGATTTGAATATTAATTTAAAACTATGCTCATTATGTTGATTTCTATTGGTATAAATTTGGATGTCTTTTTACTTATGTTTTATTTTTATTTTTTTAATTATATTGTAGTATTCATGTTTATTATGTTGAATTTTAATTATAATGAAATTGTTTTTTTTCCTTTTCAAAATTATTTGTTTGATTTTGAATATAATTATTTAAAATATATTTATGTATTTATATAATTATAAAAATGTAAATAAATAAATAATCACATACGAAATATTATTTTATAAAATATTATATGTCATTTTTTATTTTCAAACTTTTTAAATATTTTGAATTTTCTTTTTTCTTTTTTTATATGATTCTTCTTACATTTTTGCATTTACCATCTAAAAACTAATAATTTGATTTTAACACTTACAATAAGACACATACATTTTACTACAAATCATCTTAACTTATTCTTAAGAATAACAGATAATATTAATAATAACCATTTTTATGAATATTAAAATAATAATATAATTAATTATAAAATTTTATCAAAATGTATCTTCATTAATACTCATACATTAATATGTTTTCAAAATATCCATTAATATTATTTATTACTTATCATAATAAATCAATATAATTAAATTGTTTGTGCATGATGATATGTTAAAAATCCCATATCAACCATGCACACAAGTTTTTGGCCTTCACATGTGAGTAGAGATCTCCAAGCAAAGAGAAGCTTTTTCATTGTTAATGCAAATTCTTATAATAAATATTTAAAAATAAGTTACATAATAAATAATAAATATTTCATAACAATAAAATCTAACTTGAACACTTAAAATAAATAACTGACATTCTATTATAAATTATGTTAACTCATTCTTAAGAAAAATAAATAATATTAATAATAAATATTTTTATAAACATTACAATAATAATATGATTAATTATAAAAAGTTATCTTCATTAATATTAATAGATTAATATATTTTCAAAATATCCATTAATATTATTTATTACTTTGTATAATAAATTAATATAATTAAATCATTTGTGCATCTTGATATGTTAAAACCCTATATCAACAAAGCACGCAAATTTTTGGGAAACATATGCTTTCACCTTCAATAGAAATTACAATATCGAAGGAAAAAAAAGCTTTTTCATTGTTAATGCAAATTCTTATAATAAATATTTGAGAATAAACATAATAAATAATATATATTTCATAACAATAGAATTTGATATCATATAAATTGTAACCATTTTAGCATATGAAATTTCAAACTAATGAAAATGAAATAAGTACTACTTTGGTCAATAAGAAAATATTAATCTAATCATTCTTTTTTTTTTTTTTTTGATAAATTAGCATGTATTTCCTTATCACTACATGGTTTGTCAAAATTTTAAGTAATATAATTAGTATAACTCATTTTAAACACAATATTTTTCACTATATTTACTATTACTATTAATCACTTGATACAATATAAGGTTCAACATATCCAATGTATATATACAATTATTATAATAAATTCCATGTAAAAAAAAGTCTCCCATTTACAATTATTTTTCATATTTAATTTTAAAAATAAAAATAGAAAACAAGAATTATCACATTTTAATGTAGAATGATTTTTCCCAACATGAAACATAGCATAATTTGTAAAATAAAACATAAGTCAGATTAAATTAACTCTTGATATTATATGGTATATCCATAATATACATATAAATATTATAACCAATTCCATTTATAACACTAGTCTACCATGTAGAATTGTTGTTCATGTTGAAGACCAAAATTATGATGTTTTAATGTGTAATGACATTTTGTTCAACATAAAGCATAACATCTCTTACAACTAACATAATTTGTAAAATGACACATAATCAATATTAAAATTTGTAAAATGACACATAATCTATATTAAATTAAGCCCTTTTCTCATTATTAATTCAAAACTATAATAAAAATCAAAAACATAATTATTCTTTATGTGTCCAATATAAAAAGAAAATAAGTTTTATGACATTTTGTTCAACACCAAACATAACATCCTTTTATAAGTAATCTAGCTTTTAAAATAATACATACAATATATATAAGACATTTTTACTTATCAAAATTAGCAATCCAATAAAAGTGAAAGGCAATATGAAATTAAAAAATAATAATAATAAATAATAAATAAATAAACAAAATTTTCAATTTTTTCAACATCAAGAATTTCCTTAATTATAATAATTTGGATTCAATGAATTACTTACCACTAAAATATCAATTTAGAGTTAAATTACTAATGGTCTCAAGATACATATGTACCTTTCTCTAACCCTAGGTTCATTTTTAAATCTCTTTGAGAATTTTCTCCTTAAAATCTAGTTGCATTCACTATAAGGCACATATAATTAAGCTTCTTATTCCTCATTATATAAATCATGAAATTTATTTATATTAATAATTTACAAATACCCATGAGGAGTAGAGTATTTGGTTTTTCTAGGTTTTTGTTCCCAAGTTTGCAGCTTCAAACATCATGAACATAGTTACTGATCAAACGGGAACTATTACCTTAAAACGAGAACTCTAGCCCAAAAAACTCAAAAGACAAGAAAAAACAACCCAAAAACGAAAAGTGTGTCTTCCAGAACACATTTTTCAACATATTTTTTAAATTATGCTAAAAAAAAAAAAAAAAATTCTTAAAAAGTGGATTGAAAAATCACCCTCGAAACAAAAAGTTTTGATAGTGGAATAACATCACCAATTTTGTGTGTGAAAAAAATAGCTTGAAAATGAAAAGTGTTATGCTGGAATAATGTAGTCAATTTTTTGTGGGCAAAAAATATCTTGAAAATGAAGAGTGTTAATGTTCGAATAATGTCTTTTTCTTTTTAGGGTAAATTATCAATAGTTTTTAATAATGACATTAAAGATAAAATATCATGACTCTGAAAAACCTTAAAATTTCAACGATAAACATGGCTGTTGAGATTTTCTGGAATCCTGTGTATTCATATCGAGAGGCTCGACATTTAGGGTGAACACTTCACCCATCTTCAGGAGCAAAAGATGGTATGTAATAGGAAAAGTGCTAAACCATATTATATAGGGTGGTGGAGAGAACTAGCCGTTAGCTGGGAAAAAATAAACGAAAGTAAGAGATGAATGAGATTAGCAGCTTGGGGTACTAAGAAGGAAATGACATTAAATTAAAATAATTAAAGTAATTATTTATTCAAAAAAAAATTATATTCAAATTAATAAAATTCAAAGGAATAAATCATATATATGTGTGTGTGTGTGTGTGTGTATGTTTAAATGAAACTAGCAGAACTAATTGAAATAAATGTGAAATTGAAATAACAAAATTAAACTACTAATTTAAAATGTGAATTAAAATTATTGAGATTATTGAAATTATTAGATTAATAAAATTTTGATAATATTGGATCAAACTAAATGTGAAATCAATGAAAATATTAAATAAATTATTAAAATTATTAACCTTCAATGAATTATTAAGTTAAAATAAAATAGAATAAATGAATTTAACCAAATAAATGATATGAATCAAATAAATGAAATTATTGTTAAATTAAAAATGAATTTAACCAATTAAATAAGATGAATCACATAAATTTAATTATTAAATGAGACTATCCGTTGACTAGCGAGAAATTACTGGAAAGAAATGAAATAGATTTTAGGTAGTATAATAATGAAAAGGATAAATTAAATTAATGGATTTCATGAACTAAATAAATTAAAATATTTTTTCACGAAGATTAGTAAAGATTGGACAAAACAAGTAATTAGAAAGGAGAAATTATGAAGGAGAAATTCAGAATATAATTATAGCAGGAGAATAAATGTTAAATCACTTAAAAGGTAAATAAAACTAGAACTTAAAGATGGAGGATAAACTTAGAACTACATGATGGATAGATTAAAATTAAGGAAAGGATAAGGCTTTGTCGGCATCTAATTTAGAGGATAAGAGCTTCGATGAAAGAAAATGGATGTTGGGTTTCCACGATTCACTTAGATGGTAACCATCATCTTGGTTAAAATTATTAGGATGTTTTTCAATCTCTAGGGCTTCCCAAATGACACGACTTGAATGGAATGGAACAGGGGCCAAGATTTTGGATTTGTCAAAGCAAATGAGGTGCTTGGTAGAATGGGAATGTTCATCTATGGCAGATATAGCAACGCGGTTGTGGATGTTGTCAGCCATGTATTCTTTCAGTCGAGTTTTGAAGGCCCTTATGGTTTGTCCAATGTAGGACTTCCACATGAGCACAGGATCTCGTAGACTCCAGAACTTAACATGGGTTCATTCTCGTCCTTGGTTGATCTGAAGTGCTGGCTGAGGGTTCTATGAGGCTTGAAGAAGCTTTTGATGTTCTTCTTGGCAAGGATCCTGGATAAGTTATTTGTAACCCCTTGAATAAGGGTTAATTTGGCTAGGGGGGAAGATAATTGGAAATGTTTTTGGGGCGGGGATGGAGGTAGGAGGAGAAGGCTTTATTGATTTGGGACAAGGAGTAACCATTAGATTTAAGGGAGGAAGAGATATGGGATTTTTCAAAACGAAAGGATTAGAAAGAGGAGATTCGAATGGCACGGGAAACAAGAGTTTTGAGAACGGAAGATTTATGAGACGAATGGTGGTGGGAATTGGCATGAAGGTACCTATCTGTATGAGTCTTCTTATGATAGACTTGGTGGGTGAGAGAACCATCAGAGAGGCAAGTTATAAGAACGTCAAGAAAGGGCAGGGAATGGTTATGCTCCAGTTCCATAGTGAACTAGATGTGGTGTGAAATGCTATTTAGATGGGATATAAATTTGCAGAGGGCAGAGATACCTACGACCAAATGACAAAGGTGTCATCAACGAAATGTTTCCAAAATTTTGGTTTGAGGTGGAAGGTTTCAATGGCCTTTGTTTCAAAGTGCTCCATGAAAATGTTAGCAACAACTAGGGAAAGGGAGGATCCCATGGTTGTGCCCTCAGTTTGCTCGTAACCCTTCCTTACATTCAAGGTGTTACAGACCACTTATCCAAGATCCTTGCCAAGAAGAACATTGAAAACTTCTTCAAGCCTCATAGAGCCCTCAGCCAACTCTTCATATCAGCCAAGGATCGGAATGACCCCATCTTAAGTTCTGGATTCTACGAGATCCCCTGCTCATGTGGGAAGTCCTACATAGGACAAACCGGAAGGGCCTTCAAAACTCGGCTAAAAGAACACATAGCTGACAACATCCACAACCGCGTTGCTAAATCTGCCATAATTGAACATTCCCATTCTACCAAACGCCTCATTTTCTTTGACAAATCCAAAATCTTGGCACCTGCCCCATTCCATTCAATTCATGTCATTCGGGATGCCCTAGAGATTGAAAAACATCCTAATAATTTTAACCGAGAAGTCAATCATGGAAACCCACCATCCATTTTCTTTCATCAAAGCACTTATCCTGTAAATCAGATTCCGACAAAGCCTTAGCCTTTCCTTAATTTTAATCTATCCATCATTAAGTTCTAAGTTTATCCTCCATCTTTAAGTTCTAGTTTTATTTACCTTTTAAGTGATTTAACATTTATTCTCTTGTTATAATTATATTTTGAATTTCTCCTTCATAATTTCTCCTTTCTAATTACTTGTTCTATCCAATCTTTACTAATCTTGGAGAAAAAATACTTCAATTTATTTAGTTCATGAAATCCATTAATTTAATTTATCCTCTTCGTTATTATACTACCTAAAATCTATTTCATTTCATTCCAGTAATTTTCCGCTAGTCAACGCATAGTCTCATTTAAATAATTAAATTTATGTGGTTCATCTTATTTAATTGGTTAAATTCATTTTTAATTTAATAATAATTTCTTTTATTTTATTCATATCATTTATTTGGTTAAATTCATTTATTCTATTTTATTTTAACTTAATAATTCATTGAATGTTAATAATTTTAATAATTTATTTAAAATTTTCATTGATTTCACCTTTAGTTTGATCCAATATTATCAATATTTTATTAATCTAATAATTTCAATAATCTCAAAAATTTTAATTCACATTTTAAATCACTAGTTTAATTTTATTATTTCAATTTCACATTTATTTCAATTAGTTCTTGCCACTAATGACTAGTTTCATTTAAACATTTAAATAATTAAATATATATGACTTATTCCTTTGAATTTTATTAATTTGAATAGAAAATTTTTTGATTAAATAATCATTTTAATTAATTTAATTTAATCTCATTTCCTTCTCAGTTCCCCAAGTGGCTAATCTCATTCATCTCTTACTTTCATTTATTTTTTCCAAGCTAACAGCTAGTTCTCTCCTCCACCCTATATAATATGGTCTAGCACTCTTCCTATTACATACCAGCTTTTGCTCCTGAAGATGGGTGAAGTATTAACCTGAAACGTTGGGCCCCTCGATATGAATACACAGGATTCCAGAAAATATCAACAACATGTTATTGACTGTGGAAACACACACACTCTAATTATTTCCCTTTATGGAGAGGATTATTTGGATGATACTAGATCTTTCGAAAATCTTCGAGCTAAAAATTCCAGAAGAGTTGATGACCTTACTTTCTTGAAGAGGTGTTCAGATGTTGCAATTCTTCCTATTTTCACTTGCTTTCCTCCTTGAGCTTGCAAACCTTATCTGGACCGAATCCTCAACCTCACCAGCTCTTCTATTCTCGGAGCTGAAATTCATCACATCAGGTCAGTTCTTTCATTTCTTTCTTCTAAATTATATAAGCCACATTTAAAGCTTTCATCCATAATTAAATTTGATATATGGTAAATCATTAATCATAGGTCTGCCATCTCTACCTCCAATATGCAATAATATGCTAACCAAAAGCATATCTGGAAATTCCATGCTTTATTCCTAAAGAAATTTGGTTGGCCATCATCATCTATCAGACAGTCTATCAACAATAATTTTAATTAGTTGCAGGATTCCCTTAATAATTCTCCTTCTGATTTACAACGTTCTGGTCCCTCTCGTTCTTCTTCGAATCGCCCTCAATCCCTCTCTTTGTATCCTTATTCTCCCTGCCCTGCATTATCCCCAACCCTCGCTCTCACTGACCTATCCCCCTTGCCCTCCTTCTCTTTCTCTTCCTCGCCTGCCTCTTCCACACTCCCTCCCACCTTGCCCTCTTCTCCCCACATTCATCCCATCTCTACACTTGTCCCTTCTTCATTGCATCCCTTTCCAGCTAGTCACGCCTCCCAAATTTTGGGTTTTAACCCGCACTCTCCCCCTTTTCTATCGAACCCTCATCTTTCGACTAATGTATCCCCCCTCGCTCCCTGCGTGCAGGCCGGCATCCCCTCCTCAGCCCTCGAACGCCTCCCCTCCTAGGTCCCTTCCACCCATGCTTCCCAGCACTATGCATCCTCTCCCACCTCTTCTATCGCATTCCTCCCTGTCACCCCTTCCCTACCTTTAACCCCTGTTGGAGCAGGGTCTCCCACACTGATGAAATTTGGTCCAATTTTGTATTATTTTGATTATTTTTAGTCTAGCGCAGGGGTGATAGGGTGGATAAAATCCCCAATACGTTGTAAGCAGGTAAATAGGTAAAACCAGGAATCCACAAACCACGGTTTGCGAACCATGGTAAGTCTAGGATAAATTGGTATAAATAATAAGTCTTTTTGAGTTGATAGGTAGAAGATGGAAAGAAGTGAATGCTAAGTGTGGATTGTTAGTTCTGGGTTTCGGGTCTTTGGGTCGGACTCCTGCTGGCTGTGTGCGCGAAGATCCTTGTCCTGCTGTGTGCAGACCCTGCTGGCTATGTGCGCAAGTGGGATTTGGGGTTATGTAAGAATCTGCTAATAATATATGAGAAGTATTGCTAGTATTTGGTTCTAGATCTATCTGTTATATGAATCTGTGCTCTATGTTAAATATGTGATAAGGTACGAATGATCTGTGTTATCTGCTATGTTTATCTATAATATATGTTATCTGGTCTACTGCGCATACTGTAATTTATATCTTTTTTGGTCGAACGCACGTGGATGCAGACCTAAGATCTAGATCTATAATACTGTGTACACCGGTTATCTATTTAAGCCTGCGAACTTGCTCTGTTTCCATAGATCTATGCATTGTGCATGGCTTGACTTACCTGCTCTCTTTCTTGGTGTGGAAACCTGGTTCTAACACCCTCCCAAACTGCTTCGGGTGAGACTTTGACCTGCACAAGGAGGTCACTGTTGAAAGGGTCAGTAGTATAGGGGTTTGTTGGCAAACCTTAATGTGCGAACCTGGGTCAGGACCCTTAAAGCCAACAAATGGTTCTGTTGCCGGGACCAGGAGCATTTTGAAAGAGTATTCAGGTAACGCCAGAACACCAAAAGAAGGTAGATATGGCTTCGAATTGAAAACTACCTACCTTCAAGGGTGTGGGTGATGAGGATATGGATAGGTTTTGGTTTGTTGCTGAATCAGTATGGACAGTGCAAAACATCACAAGTGATTCAATGAAGCAAGCCCAACTATCTCTGGCTTTTGAAGAAAGAGCTCTGGATTGGTATATGGGATACATTGGACAACATGCAAATGAAACTATTGATGAGATCAAAATCGCACTGAAGCAGCAGTTCAAAAAACCTAAGTCCTATTTGCAGATAGTCAACGAACTAAAAGACATCAAGCAGGGACCATCTGAGTTTGTGTGGGAAGCAGATCAGCGATTAAAAAAAGCAATCTGAGAAGGAGGGTTCAAGTATGACGATAAGAAACATACAAAATGGTTTATTGATATACTCTTGCCATACTTACGGATACCAATGGGTCACCAAACTATTGACACACAGGAGAAGGTGTTAGAAGTAGCCATGAAGCTGGAAGCTACGCCAAGGGACAAGACTCAGCTAGGTGTACAAAAAATACAGGGTCAACTAGAAGCTATGCAGGTTGAAATCCAAAGTCTACGCAAGGAGCACGAAAAAGGGTCTAGTCTGCTACAATCCCCAGACCCGAGGAAGCTGAGGGAACATTTGCTATGGTGCAATGACTGTCGGGTTGAAGGATCGCATGATAATCATCACTGTCCCCACCTAGCAGCATACATCCCAGAAGTAAAACAGCAATAGTGCGGATTTTGCAAGTCCCTAGTCCACGATGAACAAAACCGTCGAACATATGACTTAATGGATCGAGGAAGTATATACCAAATGAGATCGGAGTCTGCATTGCCTAGATCATCCATCAGTGGCAGAAGTTCCCCTACTAGAAGTGGGAATAGGGGGCAAGGGGGAAGCACAAGTGGGGAACGAGGACAATTAGTCTGTTATAACTGCGGGGGGGTAGGTCATTTTGCAAGAGACTATGCACAGCCGTCTCGACCAGCCTGCAGATATTGCAGGGGGCGGGATCATGTGGTCAAAGAATGTATGGTCCTGATAGCCAAAATAAAAGAGAAGCAACAGAAACCTACGCAGAATATTCAGAGGGTCAAGGATGAATATCTACCAGAAGGGGCTAATATTAATGTTATAACCCGTAGTGGCATGGCCACAGGTGGGAGTATGGAGAAGGCCAAAGTTGAGCTGGTAATTCGAAAAGCGCCCATTAGGCAGGACAGGTTAGATTTGGCTAAATAAAAGGAGGCTTTTGTCACAGCCCGCCAAGAGATTGATAGTACAAAGGTACCTGTGCACACTACGGAAAACGAGGAGGTGGGAGTATTCTTGCAATCATGCATGAAGCTCCTTTGCAATCAGCAAGCTGTGGTGACTTTCCAGGCTCTAATCGATAGTTGTACAGGCAGAACAACTTCAGTTTTAATACTAAATGATGTCCACACGTTGTATAAACAGGTTAAGTGCACTGGGAGGGAGATGCGACTAACAGCACAAATTGGCGACTATGAGATGAATCAGGTCATCCTTGACTTGGGGTCAGATGCAAATGTCCTCCCTAAACAAACATGGTTACGGATGGGGAAACCTTAGCTCGAATGGTCAGATATCTAGCTTTGTATGGCCAAACAGTAGAAAATAATCCCATTAGGGAGGCTATCGCAGGTAGTCATCGATATCGCTGGGATTAAGGTACAAGTGAACTTTGAGGTGACTCAGATTGAGGAGAATACAGACCCCTACCCGGCACTCCTAGGGCTAGGTTGGGCCATCGACATGGGCGGTTTCATTAACTTTAAAAATTGCAGCATCGTATTTGAAGTCGATGGGACACGGGTGTTCATCCTTTTAGACCCGACGGAGGGAGAGCGATACACCGAACTTGTATAGACAAAAGATGAATTAGACCGCATATATAAGTTGACCTCCCAGGATCAGGAGTGGGTCAACCCTACAGACGAAGGTATGCTTTGCTGGGAAAAAGAGAGTGAATGTTTATCTAACACTGATGACGAAATGGACAACTGGAAAAATAGGTTACACATGTATCTGCGTTGCGCTGCATATCCACGAAGGTAAGGGAACTACCCTTCTTTGATGGTTCAGGAGAAGTTGAGACATTTTTGTGAAAAATTGAGGAAGAGGTCCCAGAAGAAAGGTGGTTATGGGCCCTTAATTTGGCCCTATGTGCCACACCTACGAGATGGTGGGAAAACCACAAGGCAACACTTCCGAACTGGGAAACATGTCGGGAAATGATGGTCCTGCGATTTAAAGATCTGCCTCAGATAAGAATTGCAAAGTTCTTCGGCTTAGGAAACCCCCGGGAACATTTGCAATCATGGATGGATAATGGGAAAAATCAGACCTCCAAGGAATGGGTTCATTCGTTTATCCACACATTAGGCCCAATCCCGACTGCCTAGTACTTGGATGCAGAGCTGCATCAGTGGACCTCTCTCTGGAAAAACTTGCAAGAGGACTTTATCGGGACCTTTGGGTTGGTCGGAGGTTCGGAAGCATTAGACGAAGCTCTACAGGACCTAGATGCGTATATATTTGGTAGCGTTAATCCATCTACTACAGTCAGGGAACTAACCTAGGATATGAAAATGCGAGACATCGCCAATTGCTGCAATATTACGATCGCTGAGGAAGAAGAAAATCCGCAAAATGTCTCTATTCCTGAATTCGAAGGTGACCACACAGTTGCAGGACCTTCACTACAAATGGTAGACGTAACAAAACCGCTAAAGTTGCGCGAAGTCAATATTGGGACGGCAACCCAACCCAAGTTGGCCAAGGTCGATGACTATTGGGATAATGACACCATCATCAAGGTGGCGGAGTTGCTGACAGAATATCAGGACCTCTTTCCAACCAAATTCTTCGAACTCAAGGGGATCATTGGCGATCTGGGATTTATGCACATCACGCTCAAGCCCGATGCCTGACCAATTAATCAGCGGCCTTACCGATTGAACCCGGAGTACAAACAAAAATTGAAGGAGGAATTGGATAAAATGCTCACTACCAGTATCATAGAACCAGTTGAACAGTCAAACTGGGTCAGCCTGATGGTTGTTCAGGAAAAGAAAACAAAGGGGGAAATTCGGATCTGTGTTGACCTATGCAAGTTAAATGACGCCTACATACATGACCCATTCCCGATGCCCTTTTTAGATGAAATACTAGATAGTGTAGGTGGTCAAGAGGTGTACTCATTTACCGATGGGTTCTCAGGCTATCATCAGATCCGCATTGCCCTAGAAGACCGCAGTAAAACTATAGTTTCCACTGAATGGGGGTCCTTCCAGTATAATGTAATGCCATTCAGACTCAAGAATGCTCCAGCTATCTTCGCACGTGTTGTGGTTGCAGTGTTCAAAGAATTCATCCACAAGTTTGTAGAAGTCTACTTTGATGATTGGACTATATTTGGCTTAGTACGAATGCATGTCTCGAACTTGTGCTTAATGTTAGATGCCTACCGCAAACACCAAATCTCCCTCAACATTAAGAAGTGTATTTTTTGCGTACCTTTCGGAATTTTACTTGGGCATATAGTCTGCTAGCAAGGGCTGATGATGGATTCCGACAATATTGCTGTCATGATCAACCTGGCTATCCCAAAAACTGAAAATCATTTGCGCTCAATTCTGGGACATACAGGCTACTATAGACAGTTCATTCAGGGGTACACACTAATCACAGTGCTGCTCGAGAAGCTACTTAAGAAGGATATCACTTTTTTTTGGGATGAGGAATGTCAGAAAAGTTTTGAGCTACTCAAATAAAAGATGGTTTCGGCAGCTATTCTGGTCTTTCCTGATTGGATGAAGGAATTTCATGTACACGTAGATGCCTCGGGCATCGCTTTAGGAGCCATCCTTACGCAACCAGGCGAGGGGTACATTGATCATCCAATTTCCTTTGCTAGCCAAAAACTCTCAAATGTTGAACAAAATTATGCCACAACAGAAAGGGAAGGACTGGCTATGGTCTATGCACTAAAAAAATATCGCCACTACTTGCTCGGAGATCACTTTAAAATGTATACTGACCATTTGGCCTTAAAATACCTGGTGAATAAGCTTGTGTTGGGGGAGGAAATATGCCGATGGCTGTTGTTGTTCCAAGAATATAACTTTGAAATCATAGTTAAACCAGGCAAGATGAACGTGGGACTAGATCACCTATCCCGTATTGATACTGGAGAAGAACCTACTAGTCTAGAAGAAAGCCTACCCAACGCAAAACTGTTCACCATTAAGGTTGTCGATGCACACTTTGCTGATATCATCCAGTTCCTAACTACTGCTATGGCACCAACAGACTAATCAGTCCAGCAAAAGGAGGATTTGGTCACACGAGCGGTAAATTTTACTGTCATCGCAAGACACCTATATAAGTTAGGTGTGGATGAAGTACTAAGTAGGTATGTTCTGGAGCATGAGCGACAAGCCATCCTAACAGAAGCCCATGAAGGAATAGCAGGTGGGAACTATGTGGGCAAAGCAACAACGCAGAAGATTTTACGGGCTAGGCTATGGTGGCCTACTGTACATAGTGATTCCCAGGATTATTGCAGAACCTGTGATACATGTCAACGAATGGGATCGCCATCAAGGCGCGATGAGATTCCCTTACAACCACAAATGGCCCTGCAAGCCTTCAATAAATGGGCCATAGATTTTTTTGGACCTATTAATCTGCCAGGAAAGAAAACAGGTGCTCGTTATATAATCACTGCCACAGATTACGTGACTCGATGGGCAGAAGCCCAAGCAGTAAGAGATTTTACTGCGGAGACTGCTGCGTACTTCATTTTTTAGAAAATTCTAACCCACTTTGGGTGCACCAAGATCCTCATGAGTGATCGGGGCACACACTTTGTTAATGAAACCATCCAAGCCTTGACTGAAGAATTCCAGATTCATCTTGAAAAAAGCACTCCTTATCACCCATAGGCCAATGGGGCTATTGAAGCACTCAATAAAATATTGGAACAAGCGCTAACCAAGGTCAGCAACGCCGACCGTAGTGATTGGGACATGCACATCCCATTAGTTCTCTGGGCCTATTGAACCATTTGCAAAAATTTAACAGGACAAACCCCCTTTCGATTAACTTACGGCAAGGAGGCCATCATGCCTATGGAATATATTGTTCCTAGTCTATGTATTGTAGCCTTTACAAACATGGATGACCCAGACGTCCTCGAAGAACGCCTGATGTAGCTCATCGCCCTAAAGGAAGACCGATTTATGGCCAACTTTCATTAGCAAGTCCAAAAAATACGTGATAAGGCATGGCACGACCAACATATCCTCCAGAAGACATTTGTAGAAGATGACCTTGGTACTCTTATATGACAGCCAGTTTGCGAAGCACCCAGGAAGGTTTCAACAACATTGGTTGGGTCCCTATCTAGTCAAGGAAATCACGGATGGAGGAGTTGTCTGATTGGCCACCCTACAGGGTGATATGCTTCGAGGATACTTTAATGGTAGTAGACTCAAACCATATCATAGCAAATGAATACATGGTCGGAGTAGCTGCAATCTATTGCCCAGGCCACAGCAGTATCATCGGGGACTTTGAACGCACGAGTCGATTGAAGAAATATCTAGAAAACTACTTCGAAGTGCAGCCCTTCGACAACGGAGGATAACAATTGTGCAAACGCTGAAGGTACCTCTTTCCCGAAATAGAGACGCTGCACGGAAGAGGCAGGAAGACCTACAACCACCGTGACTTGGGACAAGTCACAAGATTGTGTTGGGGGACTATTGGAGAAGGGTCTCCCACACTGATGAAAATTGGTCCAATTTTTTATTGTTTTGATTATATTTATTCTAGCGCAGGGGTGATAGGTCGGATAAAAGCCCCAATACATTTTAAGCAGGTAAATAGGTAAAACCAGGAGTCCGCAAACCACAGTTTGCAGACCATGGTAAGTCTAGGCTAAATTGGTATAAATAGTAAGTATTTTTGAGTCGGTAGGTAGAATATGGAAAGAAGTGAATGCTAAGTGCGGATTGTTAGTTCTGGGTTTCCAATATTTGGGTCGGACTCCTACTGTCTGTGTGCGCAGAGATCCTTTGTCCTGCTGTGTGCAGACCCTGCTGGTTGTGTGCGCAGGTGGGATTTGGGGTTATGTAAGAATATTCTGATAATATATGAGAATTATTGCTGGTATTTGGTTCTTGATCTATCTGTTATATGAATCTGTGCTCTGTGTTAAATCTGTGATAAGGTACGAATGATCTGTGTTATCTGCTGTGTTTATCTATAATATATGCTATCTGGTCTGCTGCACGTAATGTAATTTATATCTTTACTGGTCGAACGCACTTGGATGCGGACCTAAGATCTAGATATGTAATACTGTGTACATCGGCTATCTATTTAAGCCTGCGAACTAGCTCTATTTCCATAGATCTGTGCGCTGTGCGTGGCTTGGCTTACCTACTCTCTTTCCAGGTGCGGAAACCTGGTTCTAGCACCCTCCCATACTTCTTCGGGTGAGACTTTGTCCTGCGCAAGCAGGTCACTGCAGAAAGGGCCAATATTATAGGGTTTTGTTGGCAAACCTTAATGTGCGAACCTGGGTTAGGACCCCTAAAGCCAACAACCCCCAACCGCTCGGCTATTCCCGATCCCGCTACCAATCCAACACCCATAACGTCTAGCAACTTCTAAAATTCTAATACCTCCGCCTGCATTTCTCACAGCCCTCCGAAAACCTTCACATCTCTTCCAGCTCATTCTCTCCCAGCATCGAAGTCGTCCTCCGCCTCGTCCCCCTATCCTTCACCTTCATTTCTTGCAGATCCCTTGAACCCATGTTCTCATGACAATTCTCTTTTAAATCCTTTATCCAATCTGCCCCATTCACCCATACTTAAGCTAAGGGGTATTAATTCTGGTCATCCCGAAATTTATGAATCTAATAAAAATTTTGGATCTAATTTTAATTTAGAGCCATTTAATTTTGAATTTGAATTAAACTCATTTAATATTCAGAATATTAATAATAATTTCAGCAATAATAATTCTCAATTGGGCCTTCATCGTAAACCTCAACTCATTCTAATATTAATGATGATAGCGTAGTCTCCTCTAATCTCAATCAATCTCCATATGACATTCCTGATCCTCCCGGCCATTTATCTTCCCCCTTTAATTCTTCCCTTCCACCTCCACCCCCTCCTACCATCCTTAATACCAAAGTGCTCAACCCCTCATCAATTGAGCTTGATGACCCTTCCCTTAGACTTCTTGAAAATGGTTTTAACTTTGCACATGTCCCATGCTCCATCCCTTATGAGGACATTATTTGCTCCATTGAAAACCTTTCCCGCAGCCTGCCCTCTCATTCTACTAAAGAGCTGCGCCAGGAATGTGGTCGCATTCTTTGTAGCGCCAAGCTCCCTAGACCAAACCTTTCTAAAGAATAATTCCTTGCCCTTTGTCAGCTCAACTCTAACTCCAATATTATCGTCCTCAAAGCTGATAAAGGAAATGCCTCTGTTATTATGAATTCTTCTGATTACAGTTAGAAGATGATTGATCTTCTTTCCTTTTCTTCTTACCATCCCCTATCTAAAACCCCCCTCCAATCTATTACTAACCAGGATACTAAATCCATCAAAGCCTCTTCCCTTGACCCTGCCATCCAGAAGCTCCTCATCCCCCCCAACCCCATTAGCCCTAGGATCTATGGTTAACTAAAAATTCACAATCCTGATGCCCCCCTTAGATCTATAGTTAGTGCTATTGGTGGTCCTACCCATGCCCTATCCAAATTCCTTGCGAAGAAGCTCCTTCCTCATTCTGGCCATTCTTCCTCCTATATTAAAGACTCTGCAGATTTCGTTCAGAGCATTAAGTCCCTTAAGCTTGATAAGAATGACATTATGGTTAGCTTTGATGTCATTTCTTTATTCACTAAAATACATGTCCCTGAAGCCATTGATCTTATCTTTAATTTAGTATATTTTGAAACTCTTAATTTAATTAAGCTTTGTTTATCCTCTGCCTTTTTCACCTACGATGGGGTTTGCTATGAGCAAACTGAGGGCACAACCATGGGATTCTCCCTTTCCTTAGTTGTTACTAACATTTTCATGGAGCACTTTGAAACAAAGGCCATTGAAACCTTCCACCTCAAACCAAAATTTTGAAAACCTTTCGTTGATGATATCTTTGTCATTTGGTTGCATGGTATCCTCGCCCTCCACAAATTTCTATCCCATCTAAACAACATTTCACACCACATCCAATTCACTATGGAACTGGAGTATAACCATTCCCTGCCCTTTCTTGATGTTCTTATAACCCACCTCTCTGATGGTTCTCTCACCCACCAAGTCTATCGTAAGAAGACTCATATGGACAGGTACCTTCATGCCAATTCCCACCACCATCCGTCTCATAAATCTGCCATTCTCAAAACACTTGTTTCCCGCGCCATTCGAATCTCCTCTTCCCAATCCTTTCCTTTTGAAAAATCCCATCTCTCTTCTGCCCTTAAATCTAATGGTTACTCCTTGTCCCAAATCAATAAATCCTTCTCCTCCTACCTCCACCCCCTCCCTAAAAACATTTCCAATTCTCTTCCCCCCCCCCCACCATCCAAAGTAACCCTTACTTACATTCAAGGAGTTACAGACCACTTATCCAGGATCCTTTCCAAGAAGAACTTCAAAACCTTCTTCAAGCCTCATAGAACCCTCAACCAACTATTCAGATCAGCCAATGACCAGAATGACACCATGTTAAGTTCCAGAGTCTACGAGATCCCTTGCTCATGTGGGAAGTCCTACATAGGACAAACTGGAAGGGCCTTCAAAACTCGGTTGAAAGAACACATGGATGACAACATCCACAACCGCGTTGCTAAATCTGTCATATTTGAACATTCCCATTCTACCAAGCACCTCATTTGCTTTGACAAATCCAAAATCTTGGCCCCTATCCCATTCCATTCAAGTCGTGTCATTCGGGAAGCCCTATAGATTGAAAAACATCCTAATAATTTTAACCGAGATGATGGTTACCATCTAAGTCAATCGTGGAAACCCACCATCCATTTTCTTTCATTGAAACGCTTATCCTCTAAATCAGATTCCAAGAAAGCCTTAGCCTTTCCTTAATTTTAATCTATCCATCATTAAGTTCTAAGTTTATCCTCCATCTTTAAGTTCTAGTTTTATTTACCTTTCAAGTGATTTAACATTTATTCTTGTGCTATAATAATATTATAAATTTCTCCTTCATAATTTCTCCTTTCTAATTACTTGTTTTGTCCAATCTTTACTAATATTGGAGAAAAAATATTTCAATTTATTTAGTTCATGAAATCCATTAATTTAATTTATCCTCTTCGTTATTATACTACCTAAAATCTATTTCATTTCATTCCAGTAATTTCCCACTAGTCAACAGATAGTCTCATTTAAATAATTAAATTTATGTGATTCATCTTATTTAATCGGTTATATTCATTTTTAATTTAATAATAATTTCATTTATTTGATTCATATCATTTATTTGGTTAAATTCATTTATTCTATTTTATTTAACTTAATAATTCATTGAACGTTAATCATTTTAATAATTTATTTAATATTTTCATTAATTTCACATTTAGTTTGATCCAATATTATCAAAATTTTATTAATCTAATAATTTCAATAATCTCAAAAATTTTAGTTCACATTTTAAATCACTAGCTTAATTTTATTATTTCAATTTCACATTTATTTTAATTAGTTCTTGCCACTAATGGCTAGTTTCATTTAAACATTTAAATAATTAAATATATATGATTTATTCCTTTGAATCTTATTAATTTGAATAGAATTTTTTTTATTAAATAATTATTTTAATTAATTTAATTTAATCTCATTTCCTTCTCAGTTCCCCAAGTGACTAATCTCATTCATCTCTTACTTTCGTTTATTTTTTCCTAGCTAACGGCTAGTTCTCTCCTCCACCCTATATAATATGGTATAGCACTCTTCCTATTACATACCAGCTTTTTCTCCTGAAGATGGGTGAAGTGTTAACCTAAAAAGTTGGGCCCCTCGATATGAATACATAGGATTCCAGAAAATCTCAACAACATGTTATTGACTGTGGAAACACACACACTCTAATTATTTCGCTTTATGGAAAGGATTGCCTGGCTGATACTATATCTTTAGAAAATCTTCGAGCTAAAATTTCCAGAAGAGTTGATGACCTTACTTTCTTGAAGAGTTGTTGAGATGTTGCAATTCTTCCTATTTTCACTCTGTTTCCTCCTTGAGCTTGCAGACCTTATCTGGACCGAATCCTCAACTGCACCAGCTCTTCTATTCTCAGAGCTGAAATTCATCACATCAGGTCAGTTCTTTCATTTCTTTCTTCTAAATTATATAAGCTACATTTAAAGCTTTCATCCATCATTAAATATGATATCTAGGAAATCATTGATCATAGATCTTCCATCTCTACCTCCAATACACTAGAATCTGCTAACCAAAATCATATCCAGAAATTCCATGCTTTATTCCTAAATAAATTTGGTTGGCCATCATCATCTATCAAGTAGTCTATCAACAGTAATTTTAATTGGTTGCATGATTCCCTTAATAATTCTCCTTTTGGTTTACAGCATTCTAGTCCCTCTCATTCTTCTTCGAATTTCCCTCGATCCCTCTCTTTGTATCCTTATTCTCCCCGCCCTACGTTATCCCCCACCCTCGCTCTCGCTAACCCATCCCCCTCACCCTCCTCCTCTTTCTCTTCCTCGCCTGCCTCTTCCACACTCCCTCTCACCTTGCCCTCTTCTCCCTGCATTTCTCCCATCTCTACGCTTGTCCCTTCTTCATTGCATCCCTTTCCAGCTGGTCATGCCTCCCAACCTCTGGGTTTTAACCCACACTCTCCCCCTATTCTTTCGAACCCTCAGCTTTCGACTAGTGTATCCCCCCTCGCTCCCTGCGTGTAGGTCAGCATCCCCTCCTAGGCCCCCGAACGCCTCCCCTCTTGGGTCCCTTCCACCCACGCTTCCCAACACTATGCATCCTCTCCCACCTCTTCTGCTGCATTCCTCCCCGTCACCCCTTTCCTACCTTTAACCCCCAACCACTCGGTTATTCCCGATCCTGTCACCAATCCAACACCCATAACATCTAACAACTTCCAAAATTCTAATCCCTCCGCCTGCATTTCTCACAACCCTCTAGAAACCTCCACATCTCTTCCAGCTCATTCTCTCCCAGCATCGAAGTCGTCCTCCGCCTCGTCCCCCTATCCTTCACCTTCATTTCTTGCAGATCTCTTGAACCCACATTCTCATGATAATTCTCTTTTAAATCCTTTGTCCAATCTGCCCCATTCGCCCATCCTTAAGCTAATCAGTATTAATTCTGGTCATCCCGAAATTTATGAATCTAATAAAAATTTTGGATCTAATTTTAAGTTAGACCCATTTAATTTTGAATCTGAATTAAACTCATTTAATATTCAAAATACTAATAATAATTTTAGCAATAATAATTCTCAATTGGGCCTTCATCTTAAACCTTAATCTCATTCTAATATTAAAGATGATAGCGTAGTCTCCTCTAATCTCGATCAATCTCCATATTCCATTCCTAATCCTCACGAGAATTTCTCCTCCCCCTTTAATTCTTCCCTTCCACCTCCACCCCCTCCTACCATCCTTAATGCCAAAGTGGTCAACCTCTCATTGGTTGAGCTTGATGACCCTTCCCTTAGACTTCTTGAAAATGGTTTTAACTTTGTGCCTATCCCGCGCCCCATCCCCTATGAGGACATTATTTTCTCCATTGAATCCCTTTCTTGCAGCCTACCCTCTTATTCTACTGAAGAGCTACGCTAGGAATGTGGTCGCATTCTTCGTAGCACAAAACTCCCTAGACCAAACCTTTATAAAGAATAATTCCTTGCCCTTCGTCAGCTTAACTCTAACCCCAATATTATCGTTCTCAAAGCCGATAAAGGAAATGCATCTGTTATTATGAATTCTTCTTATTACAATCAGAAAATGATTGATCTTCTTTCCTCTTCTTCTTACCATCCCCTATCTAAAAACCCCCTCCAATCTATTACTAACCAGGTTACTAAATCCATCAAAGCCTCTTCCCTTGACCCTATCATCCAGAATCTCCTCATCCCCCCCAACCCCATTACCCCTAAGATCTATGGTTAACCGAAAATTCACAATCCCGATACCCCCTTAGACCTATAATTAGTGTTATTGGTGGTCCTACCCATGCCCTATCCAAATTCCTTGCGAAGAAGCTTCATCCTCATTCTGGCCATTCTTCCTGCTATATTAAAGACTCTGCAGATTTCTTTCAGGGCATTAAGCCCCTTAAGCTTGATAAGAATGACATTATGGTTAGCTTCGATGTCGTTTCTTTATTCACTAAAATCCCTGTCCCTAAATCCATTGATCTTATCTCTAATTTAGTATATTTTGAAACTCTTAACTTAATTAAGCTTTGTTTATCCTCCACACTTTTCACCTTCGATAGGGTTTGCTACGAGAAAACTGAGGGCACAACCATGGGATCCTCCCTTTCCCCAGTTTTTGCTAACATTTTCATGGATCACTTTGAAACAAATTCCATTGAAACCTTCCACCTAAAACCAAAATTTTGGAAACATTTCGTTGATGATATCTTTGTCATTTGGTTGCATGGAATCCCCGCCCTTCGCAAATTTCTATCCCATCTAAATAGCATTTCACACCACATCCAATTCACTATGGAACTGGAGTATAACCATTCCCTGCCCTTTCTTGACGTTCTTGCTACCCGCCTCTCTGATGGTTCTCTCATCCACCAATTCTATCGTCAGAAGACTCATATGGACAGGTACCTTCATGCCAATTTCCACCACCATCCATCTCATAAATCTACCGTTCTCAAAACCCTTGTTTCCCGCGCCATTCGAATCTCCTCTTTCCAATCCAATCCTTTTGAAAAATCCCATCTCTCTTCCACCCTTAAATCTAATGGTTACTCCTCGTCCCAAATCAATAAAGCCTTCTCCTCCTACCTCCACCCCCGCACCAAAAAAATTATTAATTCTCTTCCCCCCTAGCCAAAGTAACCCTTCCTTACATTCAAGGGGTTACAGACCACTTATACAGGATCCTTACCAAGAAGAACATCAAAACCTTCTTCAAGCCTCATAGAACCCTCATCCAACTCTTCAGATCAGCCAATGACCAGAATGACCCCATGTTAAGTTCTGGAGTCTACGAGATCCCCTTCTCATGTGGGAAGTCCTACATATGACAAACCAGAAGGGCCTTCAAAACTCGGCTAAAAGAACACATGGCTAACAACATCCACAACTGCATTGCTAAATTTGCCATAACTAAACATTCCCATTCTACCAAGCACCTCATTTGCTTTGACAAATCCAAAATCTTGGCCCTTGTCCCATTCCATTCAAGTCATGTCATTCGGGAAGCCCTAGAGATTGAAAAACATCCTAATAATTTTAACCAAGATGATGGTTACCATCTAAGTCAATTGTGGAAACCCACTATCCATTTTCTTTCATCAAAGCGCTTATCCTCTAAATCATATTCTGAGAAAGCCTTAGCCTTTCCTTAATTTTAATCTATCCATCGTTAAGTTCTAAGTTTATCCTCCATATTTAAGTTCTAGTTTTATTTACCTTTTAAGTGATTTAACATTTATTCTCCTGCTATAATAATATTCTAAATTTCCCCTTCATAATTTCTCCTTTCTAATTACTTGTTCTGTCCAATCTTTACTAATCTTGGAGAAAAAGTATTTCAATTTATTTAGTTCATGAAATCCATTAATTCAATTTATCCTCTTCGTTATTATACTACCTAAAATCTATTTCATTTCATTCCAGTAATTTCCCACTAGTCAATGGATAGTCTCATTTAAATAATTAAATTTATGTGATTAATCTTATTTAATTGGTTAAATTCATTTTTAATTTAATAATAATTTCATTTATTTGATTCATATCATTTATTTGGTTAAATTCATTTATTCTATTTTATTTTAACTTAATCATTCATTGAATGTTAATAATTTTAATAATTTATTTAATATTTTCATTGATTTCACATTTAGTTCGATCCAATATTATCAAAATTTTATTAATCTAATAATTTCAATAATCTCAAAAATTTTAATTCACATTTTAAATCACTAGTTTAATTTTATTATTTCAATTTCACATTTATTTCAATTAGTTCTTGCCATTAACGGCTAGTTTCATTTAAACATTTAAATAATTAAATATATATGGTTTATCCCTTTGAATTGTATTAATTTGAATAGAAAAATTTTTGACTAAATAATTATTTTAATTAATTTAACTTAATATCATTTTCTTCTCAGTTCCCCAAGCGGCTAATCTCATTCATTTCTTACTTTCATTTATTTTTTCCTAGCTAACGGCTAGTTCTCTCTTCTACCCTATATAATATGGTCTAGCACTCTTCCTATTGCATACCAGCTTTTGCTCCTGAAGATGGGTGAGGTGTTCACCCGAAACGTCGGGCCCCTCGATATGAATACACATGATTCCAAAAAATCTCAACAACATGTTATTGACTGTGATAACATACACACTCTAATGATAAACATGGCATTAAAGAACAAATATCAAGTCTTAAAATTCCAACGATTTTTAAGCATGGTATTAAAGATAATCTATTATTGTGTCTCTCAAAAGCCTTAAAAATCCAAGGATGACATTAAAGATATAATATCACGTTTAAGAAAATAAAATTTCAATGATTTTTAGGCATGGTATTAAACATAAAATATCACTTGTAAAAAAAACAAAAATAAAAACAAATATTAAAAAAATTCCAAAAAGGAAATTAAAAAGAAAATTTCAAAAAAAACACAATTAAGAAAAAAATAAAAAAATAACCTCAAAACAAAAACAAAAAAAACAATTTTTTTAAGTTAATAATCGTAATAAAAAATAAAAATAAAACCGTATTGTTTTAAGTTAAAACACAATTTTTTTTTAATTTTTTTTAATGAATTTTTTTCATTTTTATTTTTTATTTTTTATTTTATTTTATTTTTAAATTTTCATTTTTAATTTAATTTATATTTTAAAACTATTATTTTTTATTTATTATATTTTTTTAAATTTAAATTTAATAAAATATGTTTTATTATTTTATTATTTTTAATTTTTTTGAATTTTTTTTTTAATTTAAAAAAATGATATATATATTCTTTTTATTATTAAAATTTTTATTTTAATGTTTTTTTTTTTAATTTTAATTATTTTGTATTTTGGTATTTTGATTATTTTTTTTAATTATTTTTTTAATTTTAATTATTTTATTTTATCATTTTCTTTAATGATTTTTTTTTCCTTTTTGTTAATTTGTATTGTTTTTTTTATTTAAATTATGAGTTTTTCTTCTTCTTTTTTTATACATATTTCGATTTTTTATTTTTTTTTAACAAGTTATTTTTTGTATTTTTTTACACTTTATTGATTATTTTTCATATTTTTTTATATTTGATTCTTTTATCACGTTTATATTTTATTTTATTTTTATGTTTTATTACCAAGATGAAAATCATCAATCTAAACAAAAATGATTGATGTTGCATCAACACTTTTCAAAATTAGCTTGAAAATCATTATCATTTTAAAACAAATGTTCATACTTTATAAATAAAAAAATTTAAACTACCAAAAAAATCACCATTTTTCTAAATCGACATGACATTTAAAAAAAAATCAAAGAAATTTAAAGTTCCAAAAATATGCTCCAAAAAACAGTTTATTATCACCACTTTTCAAAATCGACATGAAAGTCATGACATTTAAGAAAAAAAAAAACCATAAGAAAATTTAAAGTGCCAAAACTATGCTCCAAAAAAAAAGGTGATTTTGCATCACCACTTTTCAAAATTGTGTGCTTTTTTTGCTACCTCAAAAAAACGAGTACCAGGTAAATTTCTCGTTTGATCAGTAAATGTGTTCATGGGGAGCAATTGAAAGTGGAAGCCACCTTTGGGAGAAATGTGTTGTTGGAACCATCTATGGAACAATAGTTATGCCATGATGTCGGGGCCTCCTATGGTCACAAGGTCCCTTTTGGGCGCATCAGAATCCCTTAGGCATGTGAAACTAATGCTTTTCTCTTCCACCTCTTGAATCAAAAAGTTACTTCACCCATAATACACCTCAGAGTTAGGTCACTTTTATCTCTATATTTTTAATTACTTAGAAAAATATCATAACTCTTCAATAGTGTAAGAAATATTATTATCACTTCTACTTCAATTAAACTTCCATTCCTAAATATATGCAAGCCATCAATTCGTCGTTGACATCATCATACACATGCACAAATTTATAAAGGAAATGAGCCAATGCCTTTTTATTTTATTAGAACACGCAATTAAAACATTCCCCCAAGACAATTCTTAATCTACAAATCCTCAGCTCCAAGGGACCCAATGCAAATACAACATAACTTTTCACCTAACCTTCATACCTCACTGAGTCACCAACCACCCTATCGCAAGTCATCTCCACCCTAGTCAGATTGGTTTAGTTTTAGCTGTAAATAACTTTAGGTCGTCTAAGACCTTAGAATCCAGTGTTGGCCTACCTACTTTTCTCATCCAAACTTGGTTGCATCATCATTTAGGTCGATTTTTTCCTCTATTTCTTATTTTGTGATTTATTTATTGTTTGTTTGTGATGTGTATTTAACCATGTGACTCTCTCTTATTTATATGCCTCGTTTCAACCTTTTTTGTTGCTCCTTTAGCTCACACTATGTCCAGATTCCTATTATCTCACTCCTCCCATAGGTCGGCTCTCCTGTTGTTTCACTCCTCTGCACAAGTTGACTCACACATGTGTTTGGCACCTCGAGTCAAGCCAAGTCATCATTTTTCCCAATGCCCTCAACTCACTCATGGCCCACTTGTTCTAATTCATTCTATCCACTCAGCCAAAGTACCCTTCAATGGTCACTCTTCTCATCTCCCTTGTCGCTTGGCCTACCATTTCACCAAGTTGACATGCCTTTGGCCGATCGTTGTGACACTCAGCCTGTCTTGGCCCATCTCGATAGGTCATCTTAGGGGCATAGCCTAACACCTCTTCCACCATGGTACCATCCCATTTAGTCCAACCTTCCCATAGTTGTCCTCCCCAATGCGTGGTTTCTCCTCTAGGAGTGTTTTCGGTTGTGCCATTGGGAACTCATGTTATCTCTCATGATGTCACTTTCTACATTTTCACCCATTTCTAGGTTTATTTAGGTTCTCAGTCACTCATATCCACAATGCTACCAATCTATTGGCATGAACCCAATGGAAAGCCCAATTGTCACTTTTTCAACACCACATGTTGGCACGATCTCATATAACATCCTCTTCTATTGCATTTATTTGGATATATTTGTCATAAATCATGTGATGGAGATGGTACTCGTGGCATGCACCTCGGTTAAAGGTATTCCCAAATCTAGGTCCTCACATCCTCCCTTACTCAAAATTATTCTCATCTTAGCAACAGTCTAGCCACAATCCTTTAGTAATTTCCTAGTGTTGGCTAATCCCCTTACATTGCCTCTTAGGATATTTTCAAATATTTGTCTATTTTATTGTAGATTTATTTATCTTATTATGATGTAATATTATGTTTATTATGTATAATGTTAATTATAATGAGATTTGTATTCTTCTTATTTATGTGCATTTCATAGAGATCCATTTGTTTAAGATATATTTATGTGTTTACATAATTATAAAAATGTAAAATAAATAGATAAAACTTATGAAATATTATTTTTAGAATTTCAAACTTCTCAAGTATCTGTATCCTTTCTTCTTCTTTAATATGAATTTCCTTGTATTTGTTCATTTAACATTTCAAAATTAATAAGTTAATTTGAACACTTGCAACAAAAAAAATACATTTTAGTATATATCATCTTAATATATTCTTAAGAAAAATAAAAAAAAATATTATTAAGACTATTTTTAATAAACATTACAATAATAATATGATCAATTATAAATTTTTGACATATTTCGTTGATAGGCGTATATATATGCAAATAAATGTGTTGACATTTTTTTTAGTATTAATCGACGAGCAAGATTAAATCTAGGGAATATGTAAAAGATATGCTTTGTATTAGTGCTTAATCAACGGCTTAGTTTTTGGAGGGGTGGAATGTTTCAATGAAAAACAATTTGAAGCTAAATGAATTTAAACGATGGTCCATGTGATGGTATATGTGTTTCAATCCCATTCTCGGACCATCGTTTAGCGGATGTGTAACAACCCTGATTTAAAATATACAAATAATTAATCAAATAATATGATTAACAATCAATACACAACTTTTCAACTACTTATCGTATAATTTTCAAAAAACACGAGTAGAGACGACTTACTTGTATCGACGATATTCCTTACTTGCAATTTTGGATTTGGATGCTCTTTGAATTCTACTAACCACAACAAAGATTTTGTGGATGACTCTTCACCTAACCGTAGGCTCGGTTGCACATAATATTTCTACAATTGGCCACCCCCAAGCCCTCAATCAACGTACTACTGCCAGCAAATCCTTTGTATCACAACATTTTTCTCACAAGAGAATGGATGAAGGAATGATGAATCTCATCTTCCTTATCGTCCATCAAATAGATCAACAAATGGAAAGGGGATCGCATGCACACATTCCATGTGTCATCATGCAACTTTTATTTCTTTAGTTTAAGTTTTACTTAATCTAATGTTTCTCTTAATTTAACTCTTTCTTATTTTATTCCTTTTTAATTTTTGTTGACTTTACTTATTTTTTACTATTTTTAAAGTTTTGTTAGTTTAACTCTTTCTTATTTTATTCCCTTCTACTTTTTGTTAACTTCACTTATTTTTATTATTTGTATAGTTTACTTTCATATATTTTTATTTAGAACTCCATTTTATTATTTAATGTTTATTTATTTATTTATTATTATTCTCTTCATTATTTATTATGTATTTACTATTATTGAATTATTATTTATTTAATATTTATTTTAATATTATATTTATTATTTATTTATTTATTTAATATTTTTATTATTTGTAGGGGACATTACATGCTCCCCTTCTTTAAGGAAATTTTTCCCAAAGTTAAGTTGAATCATTTAACATTTTATTTATTTAGTTATTTATTAATTCATGTTTTCCCTACACCCTTTACTGAACTAGTATAACTAGCAAGCATCGAAAGTTTCCACAACACCCAGGAAATCCCAAGGAATATTTGTCCTTTTTCCCACTTTCAGAACCAGGCATAAGCCTCATCCATCTATATCCTAGCCTATGGTTGGCCCCAAGGATCACGTCAAGGCTTAGACCTCATATTCCCCAAGGCAGGTATCTGGTCCCAGTACTCAATGACACTGGGCATATCACAGGGCTGGCCCACTCCCTCCACACTTACTAAGGTGCATAATGCTAGGCATCAAATTCCTTACACCCCCACTAGACTTGGGCATCCAAATCCAATATTAGGCACTTGGCCTACAATATGACATGGTCAGCCTCCTCAAGATAGTCCCATAGCCCCTCAAGAGTTTTTCATCAAGAGCTATACAAGAAAAAGGAATCACTCGCATATGTAGTGTTAATTGAGTATGTCCCTAGCCAATATGATGTTGCATATTCTCCCTCACAAGTATGGGCTCCCATGAGATCATAAAATAACCCGACCCTCTCGGCCCATTTGTTGAGTTCCTGACAATCCCCACATCTCAAATGCAACCAATGCATTCATTATAATCATAATATCATAGAAAATAATCCACACGTTAATTCATGTATATTATCATGATAACATAACATTATTGTTAATCACTGCATTCTGCATGTCATAACTCTACATATAATTACCAAATGCTTCACATCATAATATCCTCCTAAGTTATAACATCAACATTCAACATCAAAGACATATCACCACATAATAAATGAGCCATGTGTCAATATACCTCAATATAACATCATAATCCATATGCATATCATATTCATCATAAGCATACAACATCATTTTCAAAACAACTATATAAATAAGAACCACATGTGCATCATTACCATCATCTCATAACAATTAACTAAAACCATAATTGAAATAATAGTGAATGATTTAGATGTATCAATAAAATTTAAACAAAGACATGATCTATATGCTCCATAAATGTATCTACCTTAGCTAAATTATGCACTCTTATCTAGTTCACCACACAATTTAATCAAATAGATAAGGAAATTCATTAAAAATAGCATCTACGCTATATTAGTCCCACTGGACCTTGACTTGCTCAAACTCATGATTCCTGGGCCGACAAACCCGGTGGTCCACTATACAGAATGGTTCGAGCTAAAGGACTCCCTCCTTGGAAACCTTTGATTTCTCAAATTTCAATACATGGGATGGGTCGGGTACATGAATTCCAAAGCATAGAAACATGAAACACATTATGTATCCTTCTTAGATGGAATGGAAACTCAAGCTTATAATCAACTGGTTCAATCCTCTCTAGGATCTTAAATGGGTCGACTAATATAGAGGATAACTTTGTTCCATTGCCAAATATGAAGGAACTCTTAGAGTGTTTGACTCTAATAAAAACTCAGCTTCCTTCCCCAAAGCTTCTATCAATTCTCTGTGCATCAGAATAACTTTTATGGAGACCCCTGGATTCTCTTAGCCTCTGCTTAATTGTTACCATTTGTTCTTTCATTTCTTGGAGCATTTCAGGTCCCAGCATGACTCGATCCTCTAATCGATCCCAATTCAATGGATTATGACATGGTCTTCCATATAATACTTTGAAGGTAGTTGCCTTAATTGAACAATGATAGCTATTATTGTATGCAAATTCTACTAAGGGAAGGTATTTCTCCCATCTATTTTTTTTATCCATGACATACATTCCAAGAATGTCCTTTAATACTCGATTTACTCTTTCTGTTTGCCCATGTTTCTCTGGATGATATGCAATACTGAAGTTTAGTTGTGTTCACATAGATTGTAAAAGGATTTTCAAAAATGTCGAAGTAAAATGTGCATCTATGTCCTATATTATTTTCAAGGGCACGCAATGAAGGAGGATTATTTCTTTTAGGAAAACATGAGAAATAGTTGGTGCCTCAAAGGTGCACTTAACTAGAATGAAGTGAGCACTCATTTAATTTATCAACAACAGCCATAATGCATTCATGTCTTTGGGAATTCATAGGTAACTCCCCCCCCCCCCCAACCCAACAAAATCCATCAAAATAACTTCCCACTTAGTTTCTGGTATATCACAGGGTTGTAAAAGACTTGCAGGGTGACGATGTTCATCTTTAACCTGTTGACATTCTAGACTTCGAGCCATAAAATTTTTTATACATTTTTTCATTCTTATCCAGAAAAATATGTGCTTTAAATCTGCATCCATTTTTTGGACTCCTTGATGTGCAACATATGGAGCTTGGTGGGATTCCTTGATTATCAATTTCCAAAGTTCATCATCAGCCAATATGTACATACTACCCTTATATCACAGAAACCCATCATTATCTAAGGTTTATCCTTCCCATTTGGATGCCACTGGTACTTCTTCTTCAGTAAGACAAGTTTTATTTGTTGGTATTGCGGGTCCCCTATTAGGTGATTTAGAATCTCGCTTCTCAAGTATATCTTCACTAGCAATATTGAATGAACTGTGGCTCTCCTGCTTAAATCATCTACAACCTTCTTTTCTTTCCCCTTGATGTAGTATATCCTAAAATAATATTCACTAAATAGCTCACTCTAATGTCATTGTCGAGCATTAAGGTCATTTTGGGTGAAGACATTCTCAACAATTTTATGATCTGTTCTTAATTCAAATTAATGCCCCATCAAATTATGTCTCCATAGTCTCAAGGACTGTAGCTAATTACAGATCGTGTGCGGCATACTTTATTTCATTGGTCTTGAGTTTATGTGAAGAATAAGTGATAAATCCTCCATCTTGCATCAATATTGTACCTAATCCTTCTCATGATGCATCTGTGCACACATGAAAGTCCTCCTTGTCCATGTTGAGAACCTTTAATATTGGGAAATTTTTAATCATCGTTTTAGCTCATTAAATGCTCTCTTATACTCACTTGTCCATTCAAACTTAACCCCTTTCCTTTGAAGGTTTTTGATGGGACTGGATATCCGTGAGAATCCTTCTACAAATCTTCTATAATAGTTGTCTACCCGATAAATTTGTGTACTTCTTTGACATTCTTAGGAGTAGGCCAATCCATTATAGTTTCAATCTTGTTGTGATCCATTGCAATTCCTTTCCCACTAATGGTATAGCCTAGATATTGAATTCCCTTCTCAAAGAAAAAACACTTATTGAGTTTCCCATATAGCTTATGTTCTCTAAGACATTGAAGTACCAATATCAAGTTCTATTCATGCTCCTTCTGATTAAGGGAATAAATGAGGATTTCATCCAATAACACTTGAACAAAATGATCCAGATATTTGTGGAAAACATTATTCCTCAAGTTAATGAAGGTTGTCGGGGCAATATTCAATCCAAATGGCACAACAATAAACTCATAGTGTCCATATAATGTTCTAAATGATGTCTTAGGTATTTCCTCCTCTTTGATTCTTAGTTGATGGTAACTTGACCATAAGTCTATCTTGGAAAATATTGAAGCTCCTTTTAGTTGGTCAAATAGGTCATCTACGCGAGGCATCGGGTACTGGTTTTGAATGGTGGGATTATTTAGATCTTGGTAATCAATACATAACCTAAGAGTTCCATCCTTTTTCTTCACAAAGATCAATGGTTCACCCCAAGGTGATACACTAGGTCAGATGAATCCTTGATCAAGCATTTCTTTAAGTTGTATATTCAGCTCATTAAGCACTGTAACAATCATTTGATAAGGTGTTTTGGATATGGGTTTTGTTCCCGGCTCCAAGGAAATGGAAAAATCAATTTCTCAAACAGGAAAGTTGCATAGCTATAGAGGAAATACATATGCAAATTCAAAAAGTAGTGGTTGCAACTTATCAAAGGACTTCCCTTCAAAACAAACCATATATATTGCATAAATATTGCATGATTTATGCATACACTTATTAACCTTCTTGGTTGATATGAGGTGCAACATAACATCACATTTAATTCCCTTAATTATTGCGGGTTCTCCCTAGTCATTTTTTAAGGGAATTGTCTTATTATAGCAATCCACTATAGCTTCATGAGATTCAAGCCAATCCATCCCTATAATTAATTCATAAGTCCCCAGAGTCGTGGTATACAATTTCATCTTAGTGTCACATCATCTAATGCTAACAATACAATCCATTATCAGTGATCCTACTGATTGCGAAGAGAATGACGCCATTTCTACCATTCTAAAGTCACTTTTCTCATGAGTTGCCAATCCACATCGAAGCAGTGTTGAAGGAGAAATAAAAATATCATTGGTAGCTGAAAAAATTAAAATAGAGAGAGGAATGTTGTTTATCAAACCTGCGGACTCCATAAATGTGGCTTGGTGCTCAGCCTAGCGATGGTTTACGGTGGTATGAATTTGATGTGGGTTTTGTGGTCTTCATCCTTTTTCTTTGTGTCCCTGTTGTTTAATCCTTTCTTGATACCTCAAATAGTCCCTCCCATAATGTGGACCTCCACATTCCCAACATTCTGCTTGACCTCGATTCTCACTTTTTCCCAGTCCTTGTCCACCAAGTCCTCTACCCCCACCATTAGTTCTTCTCAAGTAGGATTGACCCCTACGTCCTCCTCGAGGCATCCCAAAATTTGCACTAGCAATCTGGAAAACATTGCTTTGGCCTCCTTGGAATCCATATGGGTACCCCCTGATCTATTTACCCTCATCATGGGGTGTTCCTTCTCTATATTTCCATCAACCACCATTTGATTTTTTATATTTATCGTCATCAGGACTTGTTTATCTAAACTAGTGATTGTTGCCATAATGGTGGGTTTCCACATGGAGACTTATGCTCAAACTAAAGGATCGATCCCATGAAAATTTATTTCTACTTGATGTTTATCATTTACCATATATTCCACATGATGGACCAATGCATAGAATTCAACTTCATAGTCTTCAATAGATCTACCATTTTGTCGCACTTCATGGAAACCCCCTATTTGTTGGTGTTTGTACTCCTCTGATAAGTACCTGGTTCTAAAGGCTTCCTTAAACATTTCCCAAGTAACTTGCAATGGGGAGACTTGCATCTTTGTTTCTTCATTTACCCACAATAATAAAGCTTCTCCTTTTAGTAAACTCATTGTTATTTTGGCCTTTTCCCTTGAAGTATATGCCTTAAAGCTAAGTGCTCTCTTGTGACGCAGGGATATCCCTGCAAACCCAGAATCATACTATTTCGATAGCATATAGAATGCATCTGAACTTTTACCGAAATCAGAACTTCAATACCTGGCAATTAGCTTACCTCCTTTCCAATCGGACTGATAGCACTCGCACCAAAGCTGAGTTCCCTTTCATTCAACACTCTTCTTCGCATCGACATCCAATATTTCTGCCGTAATCTCCCTTTAAAATTTCTGATAACAGGACCGAAGCCTATATTACAAATTAAAATGAATTCTTTTAATCCCCTTCCGTTTCCGAAAGAAGCTTTTATTACTTCCAAAATATCGATCACACAGAATTAACTAAAACGTTGTGTCTTGGTCTTCATCTTTATTCTCCAAACTCAATGCAGCAACCGATTGATAGCTATTGCACACATATTAATTCCTTCAGACTGAATGCCTTTTAAAACCATGACCGCACCCAGATCAAATCCTCCGATGCAATCGATCGGCGATTAACACAAGTCACGTTTATATATGTATATCGATCAAAACAATTGTTCCGATCCGATCCGATCGGAAGTCACCAATCGCTGTAACTTGACATGATGCCAATCAGCAGTCACGACAAATGAATGCCGACAATCAATAATTCATAGCTCCGATCCGATTGATCGGAGATCGGATCATCACCATAGTTTTAATAACCGCCGATACAGATTTCACTGTAAAAACAAACCTTTCCATTTCACTAAATTCACACGCCGATTTGCCTCAATCCCAAGAATCCTTACAATTTCAAACAAAAACATACACAGGTCATTCACTCATTCAAAAAACTTCACAAAAATTATAACTCCACTCCAGCGCATCAGACAAAGAGACACACGAATTTCGTTTAGAATTTCGTGGAGTCATTTTACACAATTACGATCTCGACTTTCTCGAACCCGACGCAATTCAATTCGCATTTAACTCCGCTCAAAACTCTAATACGAGTTTATTTGCCCTTTATTTCTTCGTTCAATAACCTATTCGGGCGCAGCTGTGCTCACTACGCCAGATTTGCTTCAACACAATGCTCTTGCAATTAAATAAAATGCAAATTTAATAACCAATTCAACAATTTCCCAAAGAGGCTAACGCATAATCCTTCCATTATTTCATCAGAGATCACATAATGTGAAAGTTATTCATAAACAAAGTCTTTGCTATTAACCAATTACATAACAGAAACGACTTCCATTACAACAACACACAGTCTACCTATTCTTTTGAGCTTTTCGCTCCACACTCAAAGACTATACACACAAAAGTCTCTCTTCACCTCTTGCCTTATTGACCTTTTTATCATGAGCTAATTCAACGAAATCTTCTAAATCTGGAAGTTTAACAACAATCGCCTATCTATTTGCTCTTGTGCACATCTATTTTAACAAATCTTATCACTAATCTAAATAAGGCAATTACACACTTATTACAATAACAAACTTATTTGAGAAGTTTATCCTCCTCAGCAAAATCGAATTCGTCCAAACAGTCAATGAATTTCGCTTTGTTTAGCCACAACATGTGACCATTCCATCACATTGCTGGCTGGGTCTAGATGCTCCTGCATCAGACTCCCAAAGTTTAAATTAACCATGATCTCCCGATCATGCACTTCATGCATGTGTCCTCCTGGATCCCATACTTGGTTTGATAGTCTGTCCTTGATTCCTGCTGCTGTTGTTTGTTCCTCAAGTCTTCCGCCTTTGTGCTGCAATGCCTCACTATCTGCTGCTGTCCTTTTCACATATTTTGTTGTTGCTTTGCTCACTCTAATTTGTAATTTTCCATTCCCTTCACCTGTACCATTTCTTTCAGCCAATCTTCCCTTCTTCTTTTGTCCTGCATTTGTTTTACTGGAATGTTGTAGTATGAGTTTCCATAACTCATCCAATTCATTGTCCTTTTCAATCCTTATGTGTTGAATACTTTTCCGCTGCAACTGATTGTGTTCTTGAATTAGAACATCATAATCTTTGTTCCAATATCCTTCCATATACATTTCTGAAATGTACAAATTCCTTTTCCCAGGTTCTTCTTCTGGTTTCTCATTCATGACTTCATCATTTCTTACTTCAAATTCCAACATACCTTCCATTAATCTGATCTGTTCTTCTTGGTTCAGATCGACTTCACACTGCCCTTTTCCTGCATATAAATCTTCATCAAAATTAATCAACTCAATAAACACAAATGCTTTACCTGCCTTCCTCATCAAAAGATTCGACTTATACAAATCTGCCATCTCATCTGGAAGTTCTCTCAAAAGTTCTACACAGTCTGCATTATCTGTCTTTAATCCTCCTTCACTCTGGCTTTCTTCAAGATCAATGATCTTCAATAACTCAGTGTATCCTTTGAATTCAAAAATTATTTTGCCATCCTCCTTATTCTGCATATGACTATGAGTAGTCATTTCTTCAACAGTATTCAATAACTGTTTGTCTTTCTTCAAGTTAATGTGACCTGCAAACACACAACAACCTTTAGTTTTCAAAATACAATACCTTCCATTTTCTTTTGATGCTTCAAGCACCAATCCTCCATCATAAATCTTTTGGATTTCAGCGGATCCTTCTTGCTGTGACCCCATTTCTCTGAGTCTTTCTTTCTTCAACAAATCAATATGAATTTGCCCAAGTTTCCTGAACTTATTCATCAGCTTGCCATTCAACCTCTGTTGCAATAGCTTCCACTTCACCCTTTTCTTCAGTCTCCATTTGTATCTTTGATCTTCATTTATCTTTTTTTGTACTACCAGACCAATTTCTGGTTCTTCATTCTGCTGCCAGCTTCTACACTTCTGCAATTCAATGTCTTCTTCAAATTCACTCTCATGTAGCTGATCATTCCTTCCAAATTTATGGTTACTTCCATATTCAGCTTGCTGAGTTAATATTTCTGTCTCCTTCATGCCTCTGAGGACATAACTTCTTTGTTTCTCATGATCTTTCATCTCACCTTCAAATAATCGCTGCTCAATTTCTCTGATTTCAGCATCATATTTATTAATGCTGTCTTCCACACCTTTTCCTCCATCAGGGTCTGTAAGCTTTGTTTCTCCTTTAGGTTCCTCGAGTAATCTCTCCAAGAATTCTATTTCCTTGTGAAATCTCTTCAGCAGTTCATCACAGTTTCCATTCTCAGCTTCATTCTTTTCTTGGAAATCCTCCTGAGTTAACCTGTTTTCCACATTATCATACTGCAAGCATCTTTCATCAATTCCATTAAATAAATTCATTGGTTTACCTTTTTGTAGTCCCACTATGGAATTGTCTTCAGACTGTTGGTCTATATCAACCTCATCTGACTGTTTCACACCAAATAGGATTCCATCTATGAACTCCTTCTGTTGCAAATGATCAACACCTTCTTCCTCTAAAAAGGATTCTTCATCATATTTTACCTCAAGAGCTTCATTCTTGGTTGTGACAATTTCAATCGACTATCCATCATCCTCTGCATATCCTGCAAACATACACAAACTGTAAGAATCAAAATCACAAGGCTGCATTGCCTCATCTGCTTCCTTTGTCAACATATCTTCGAATTGTTCTGAACTCTGCCAATAGTCCATGAGATCTTCAGCTGACCTCTCATTATCCTCTTTCCCTAACATCTCACCCTGTTCTGGTCTGCAAATGGAAACTTCCAATTCTACCTCTGCTTCTCTGAGTTTCTCTGATTCCTCTTGAGCACTCAATATCTGCTCAATCTTTCTCAGTTCTTCTACTAGCTCTGACTTCACTTGCTGATTTCTCCTTTCTCGTAGCCTTGGCCCCTTTACTCTTTTCCTCATGGTCCAAACACTTTTCTGCAGCATCTTCATCAATATTCCAATCTGGAAATCTATCTCAGCTTTCTCTCGGTCAAACTCTTCTTGACTCATCCTTATGCCATTTGCTTTGGCATCTTCCCTTCTGTTATGGCTTCTTTGTGAACTTCTGCTATGACTGTCTGTAGTCATTTTCTGCTCCTCTCTTTCCATGAGCTCCTCGCACCTCTGCAACAAGCCTCTGCAACAGTAAGTCCTTCTTACTGCAATCTTACCTCACTAAGCTCTCCTCACTCAGTCTTTTGGTAAGCACGATCCCCTATCTGGAATCTTCTCCTGAGCAACACCTTTGCTCCCTCTAGGCTTCTGCAATCTCTCACTCTCTTTCGAGAACACTTCAATTGTCCTCTCTATCCAATCTCTTATTGGATTTTTTTCAGGTTCACTGCCACTTCTAAGGATTTTCCCTATTCTGCTTTTAAGAACGCATCTGGTTCTTCTCTCACAGCTTCTATTGATTTATATTGCTGCAGTCTTCACTCTTTCTGATGTTGTCACCTGTGTTTTGAATGGATTTCCTCACTGCTGTAATCTGGTACTAAACTTTATTCAGAAAAACAAACTTATTCAATTTCGACAGAGCCAAGCTCTGATACCAAAAATGACGCAGGGATATCCCTACAAACCCAGAATCATACTATTTCGATAGCATATAGAATGCATCTGAACTTTTACCGAAATCAGAACTTCAATACCTGGCAATTAGCTTACCTCCTTTCCAATCGAACTGATAGCACTTGCACCAAAGCTGAGTTCCCTTTCATTCAACACTCTTCTTCGCATCGACATCCAATATTTCTGCCGTAATCTCCCTTTAAAATTTCTGATAACAGGACCGGAGCCTATATTACAAATTAAAAGGAATTCTTTTAATCCCCTTCTGTTTCCGAAAGAATCTTTTATTACTTCCAAAATATCGATCACACAGAATTAACTAAAACGCTGTGTCTTGGTCTTCATCTTTATTCTCCAAACTCAATGCAGCAACCGATTGATAGCTATTGCACACACATTAATTCCTTCAGACTGAACGCCTTTTAAAACCATGACCGCACCCAGATCAAATCCTCCGATGCAATCGATCGGCGATTAACACAAGTCACGTTTATACATGTATATCGATCAAAACAATTGTTCCGATCCGATCCGATCGGAAGTCACCAATTGATGTAACTTGACATGATGCCAATCGGCAGTCGCGACAAATGAATGCCGACAATCAATAATTCATAGCTCCGATCCGATTGATCGGAGATCGGATCATCACCATAGTTTTAATAACCGCCGATACAGATTTCACTGTAAAAACAAACCTTTCCATTTCACTAAATTCACACGCCGATTTGCCTCAATCCCAAGAATCCTTACAATTTCAAACATACACAGGTCATTCACTCATTCAAACAACTTCACAAAAATTATAACTCCACTCCAGGCGCATAAAACAAAGAGACACACGAACTCTGTTCAGAATTTCTGTAGAGTCGTTTTACACAATTACGATCTGACTTTCGAACCCGGCGCAATTCAATTTAATTTAACTCCGCTCAAAACTCTAATACGAGTTTATTTCACACTTTATTTCTTGTTCAATAACTGTCTGGCGTACAGGCTCACTACGTCAGATTTGCTTCAACACAATGCTCTTTGCAATTAAATAAAATGCAAACACAACCAATTCAACAATTTCAAAGAAAGGCCAACGCATAATCCTTCCATTATTCTCATCCATAGACTCACATAATGTGAAAGTTATTCATAAACAAAGACTCTGCTATTAACCAATTACATAACAGAAACGACTTCCATTACAACAACACACAGTCTACCTATTCTTTTGAGCTTTTCGCTCCACACTCAAAGACTATACACACAAAAGTCTCTCTTCACCTCTTGCCTTATTGACCTTTTTATCATGAGCTAATTCAACGAAATCTTCTAAATCTGGAAGTTTAACAACAATCGCCTATCTATTTGCTCTTGTGCACATCTATTTTAACAAATCTTATCACTAATCTAAATAAAACAATTACACACTTATTACAATAACAAACTTATTTGAGAAGTTTATCCTCCTCAGCAAAATCGAATTCGTCCAAACAGTCAATGAATTTCGCTTTGTTTAGCCACAACATGTGACCATTCCATCACATTGCTGGCTGGGTCTAGATGCTCCTGCATCATCTTGACACTGATTACCCATGCTTATGCTTTTGAACCCCCATCTTGACCTCTGAACTCTGGAAATTTGGATTTTTGGACGTATTTCATAATATTGAGGTTTTTTTGTCTATCTTTGGCATTCAACTGAGAATTTAAGTCTTGCCTTTGTTTTTTTTCCAACTCCCCTCCTTGACTTGGATTCTTTCTTTGACCTTGACCTTGGCTTGTGACCCAATCCTTAAATATGTTTGTGATTTCCCCAGGGGGAACATAATATAGCTCGCTTAGCTGGTGTTCCCATCTTTGTAGTGGCAGGAGGTGGGGTTTCCACCTCAGGTGTGACTTGGGTTTGTCTTCGACGCTTAGGAGTCATGATTCCCCTGTATCGAACCAAGTTGAATTCTATAAGTTCACGCTTACAAAAAATAACACATTGTAACCATATACTAAGACAAACAATTATCCTCAAAATTAAACATTGTTAATTCTTCAAAAATGTTTTTTTTTAATTGTGATCACAACTATTTACACTTTAATTTGTTTTATAATTATCTAATTTACTTTTTCACAAAATAAATGAGATACACTTCTTTTATCTTTAGTATACATTCAAACTTCCTTATTAGATTATATTAGTAACTAATGTACATTCAAATTATTATTACTAATTATATTCAAAATATTACTCAATAATTATAAATCAACCATAAAATTCACAATTAATTTTAAATATAATTTGTCAATATAATAATATATATAAAATATTCCAAAAATAATTTATCAAAATTACTTCTAACATTTGTATATTTATTTAACTCGTAAAATAATTAATATTGAATTATGTATTATCCATTTTATTAATCACTAAAATATATATAACCATATATCATAGTTATAAACTAATCTCCTATTCGTACATTTCTATTTCAAAAGAATTATAATTAAATACATTTTTTATATGATATAGAAATTAGCATTTTATATATAAACTTTTTTTATACGAGAGAGAAATCAACATTTTCTATAGAAACTTTAAATAATTCCTATCTAACAAATAAAACTTTATTAGTCTCTGCCCCCTTCGAGGTTGCAGGGAATATAGTAATCTTATTTTGGCTATATATTAGTCACGGGAACCTAGAAAGCAGTTGTTTTTTAACCAAAGTTTTTTAACTTTTATGACAACGATTAATCAAAGTAATTAATTGAAATTTATTCAAACAATTTTTTTTGAAATCAATTAAATTATGACCATTGTTTTATTTAACCAATTACAAAAATAGAGATCTTATTTGGCTTTTTCCTCAGGCCAAACAAATGCATTAGCTTTAGAAATCTTAGCATAAGGTAAATAACCCATAACCAATTTTGTGAAGTCCTTGTGAAGTTAAGTAATGCTAGCATTACTTAAGCAACATTAAATGTTAATTTATGAAATACATACTTTATCGCTCATTTTCTCCCATGTTCTTCTTCATTTTCCCTTTGGCTTCCACATACACCACCATGCAAATGGAATGGACTTTGGCTTCCACGTAACTACCATGTAATTGCCATGCAAATGGACTTGTGGTCTCCGCCATGCCCGCTTATTCTTTCACTTTCTTAACTTGCTTCTTCTTCATGTTCTTCTGTTCAAAGATGTTCTTCAGTTCTTTGAAGAGGGTGAATACCCATCTCTATCCGCACATTCTATCCTCATGTTCTTCAGTTCTTTGAAGAGGGTGAGTACCCATTTCTATCGACACAGTCTATCAGCACATTCATTGGGTTTTTACCCTAGTTTTGTTACTCGTTCGCACATCTGAAAGGTGCTCAAATTCACCCACCTATAACAGGTAAATCACATTCTTAAATTCACCCACCCATAACAGGGAAATCACATTCAGTTATAGAGTTCTATCACTCATTTTATTTAAATTCTTATTTTTTCCTAATCTCAATTATGAAATGGTTGAATGGAAGAACTATGAATTTGCAGACTATGTATTAAGACTTACTGTTGAATATGAAAACTAAGCAACTTACTATTGAATATGCAGATTATGAATTAAGCAACTTACTATTGAATATGCAAACTAAGAAACTTATTGTTAATTAAGGGAGTACTAATGGTAACGAAGTAGAAGCTTATTTTATGGTTAAGGCTACCTACAACTAGTACATGATTATTGATTATTGAGTTACTACAGTAGCTAGCTAGTTTTGAAATTCTTGATTTTTGGGCTTTACATTGCAATTTTCAGAAAAATGAATAAAATTTCAGCTATACATCAGGCAATTACATTTGATACTTTGCCAAGTTTATAAATAGAATTCCAGAACTAGAGATTACCTATAACGATTCACTATATGCAGTGTCGGTGGAAGTTCACGTGACTTCGGCATGATTCACCGTATGAGGTTTTTGGAACCTGTTGTAAGTGAACTTGTATCATTTTTCGATCTGGGTAAGCCAGGCTCTCTATGCGACTCCTAGCCTCAACTAGTAGTGGGTGCCTTAATTCCTCACCAGCAAGCTATCCAGTGTTTGTTGATTGTGCGTGTGCTGGAAATCAAAAGGATATGCATGACCCCCAAATTCTGGAACAAGGTCTTATAGCCAAAGCGATAGTATACCTACTCACCATGCAATTCTTAACCCCTAATCTAATAAAGGAAGGCATAAGATTAAAGCCTCAGTGCTAATAAGGATTAACTCATAGGCCTCTCTTTTATTTAGGAAAGTTATAGACTTACAGCCTGGGCTAGCGCCCGGATACGCTACAGTTAATGAGGCATTCATAGTTAACTGGAAACAAGTTATGGTGGTTCACAATAGCACCCTCCAAGGCAGGGGCCTTTATAAAATTCATATGGGTATGGCTATGCAAGCAGTTGAATTCTACGTTCAGCTCAGTTCTCATCTCAGAATAACCATCCTCTTATCAATTTATGGTTGAAGGTCCTTATCCATAAAATCACAGTCCATGAAGGCAGGAAGGTCAGCAAGACAGGCTTAATTAAGCCTTCGAGTCTTAATTACCTCATATTGATGCTCAACCATTGATAGTCCTGTCAACACGTGAATATCTTGGGGATGAATAGGGTAGCAGTGCCAAACCAAAATTTTGTCGTCTGAATTCTTCATTATTACTGCCAGATCAAATTTGATAGGGAAATGAATTTCCATCTAAATGCTTCATTATTACTACCGGATCGGATTATGGTGGAAATTCAATTTCACTGGACTTGACCTGTGAAAACTGAGTTGAACCTGCTACTACTAAGACTAAGTCATGGGGTTATGGTGCATAAGCAGAGATGCATACTAGAGCTGCTTTGTAAAAAACTTTCGCTTCAGGGTGAAGGCAAGTGTAATACATGCAACTTTGTCAATGCCACATGTAATACATTCAAATCGGTCATTTGTCACAATTTAACTCTTGAAACCCTCACTTGAATGAATTGCGTTGAATCAATACATCAACGTTATACTCTGTTTTCAGAAATTTGTATTGATTCCATTTGTTTTTGGCTAAACTACCGAGGTAAAAACAAATTCAGCACCTTTATTAGTGGGAAAAGAACAATATCAAATATATGATCTTGCAAAGGGTATTTTTATTATTGGCAGACAACAATATCAAATATATAAACTTTGAAATAAGTGGCACGATAAAAATAGAAATAGGTGGCAAGATAACAATAAATTTCCTGAAAGTAAATAAAAAACGTGTTAAATCAATACATCAATGTTATACTTCTTTTTCAGAAATCTGTATTGATTCCATTTGTTTTTGGCTAACTACCAAGGTAAAAACAAATTCACCACTTTTTTATTAGTGGGAAATGGACAATATCAAATATATAATCTTGCAACCGATATCTTTATTATTAGCGGACAACAATATTAAATATATAAACTTTGAAATAAGTGGCAGGATAACAATAAATTCCTTGAAAGTAAATAAAAAGCGACTTGTTCAAAATTTCAAGGAAGGATGGTATGCGAAAAAGTCAACATTTCAAATACTAGACAATCAACTTTGCATTAAAGATCAAGTGTCAAACCAACATTTAAGAATTAAATATCCACTGATTCTACTTTGAACAAGGAAGTTTTCACAGTTTGACTTGTGATAACTTTCTGCTAGAAATACATAATACTAATTAGTGTTTATTATGTCATAAAACAAAAACCAGTTTTGTCGCACCAACTTGACTCCTGCCTCATGGCAGGGACTTGCTGCCATGCAGCAATTCTTGTTTTCTCATGCAATAGCTTTCTTAATCTTAATAAAAATAGCATCATGCATAAATTTCTGGGTGGTATGTTTTAAACTAACCGAATAATTGAATATATTAAATAAAAAATAAGGCTTTATAAAAATATGAAAACTATACTTTAACATTTATATTTATAGTCAACACTTTATGATTCTTTAATACTTTTATTAGATTCATCAAGTAACCTTGTGGTCATGGGTTCGAGCCCCACGGTGGGCGTAGCTTCATTTTATCGGGTCTGTAGATCAAGCCTTTTTCACAATGAATTAACTTAAATAAAATAGAGACTATTTCATCATGACATTAACCTAGTCAAAACAAGAAATTTTATTCAATGAAGCGGACCGTCTAGCTCGGTTGCTAGAGGACAAGGCTCTTAACCTTGTGGTTGTGGGTTCAAACTTCACGGTTGGTGTTGCTTGACTTTATCGGGTCTAGAGATGAAGCCTATTTCACAATGAATTAACTTGATTAAAACAGAGGATATTTCATCATGATGGAGCCTATTTTACAATGAATTAACTTGATTAAAACAGATGATATTTCATCATGAAATTGAGCTACTATTTCACAATGAACTAACTTAATATTTCATCATGAAATTGAGCTACTCAAAACAGGAAAAAACATAACTCATATAATAATTATTTTATTTTAGAATAATTTAATTTTACAAATTTATATATAAAGTTATTATATTTTTATGCATGGCTTGGAATACACACATTGTAAAATAAAATAAAATTTGTATTTATTTCTCGAATCACTTTGATTAAATTCATTTTTTCATTACAAACAAAATTATTGATAATTTGATCAAGTATTTCTGTCTAATCAAAAAAAAAAAAAATCGAAGCTGACGATGGAGGTTAAAATTATGGAGAGCATTCTCTTATGGAAACAATAAATGGAAATTCTAGAAATAATCGAAGTTTCCTACCTTAAAATGTCCATAGGCCCTATGGGTTGAGCCTGAGCTCTGATACCATATGTAACAACCCCAATTTAAAATATACAAATAATTAATCAAATTCAATTAGAAATAGTTGAATAGTTCACTAGTAGGAAATGATGAAAGTAGTGATTATGTGACTAAAAATGTTAGGCACCACAATTATTTCAAGTGAATTACTACCAAATTTGAGCAATTTTAAGTGACCAAACTAAATATGACAAACTTAAACGATATTTAGCTTATGGATACAATATATGATTAGATAATAAGTGACCAAACTAAAAACGACTAACTAAAATGACTAATTTAGTCCATGACTAAAATATATGACTAGATAATAAGTGATGCAAAATTAATAATGATTAACGTAAATGACTACTATAGTCCAAGAATAAAAATATGACTAAATAATAAATACAACAAGTATATGAATTAGTCACTATATTAGTAATTTTTAATTGTGTCACTCTGGAAATGGAAAATTACAATTTTGATACTGAAGTGTTTCATTTCACTACAGGGGTCTCTAAAACCATCTGCAGTGTTAAAATTTAGAGACAAAGGGGTCTTTAAATCCATCTACAGTGTTAAAATTCTAAATACCCTTTTGTCTCTAAATTTTAACACTACATATGGATTGATATATTCTCAACATTAGTTTGACTTCCCTAATTTGCTATCGGGGCAAGGCTCTCCTTCACTAGTTAATCCAAGGAGGGAAAGGCTAATGGCACTTGAGATGAAGGATTAGCAAAAAAACAAACCGAAGAAAATCATAATTTATGAAACTTCTGAAAACCCTAAGAAATTCATAATACATTGCATGTATTTCTCTGATCTCTAGGATGAAAGGGAAACCAAGCTCAAATCTTCCCCAAGAAGAGTTTTGTAGCCCCTCACAAATAGCCTCGAGCCCTGAGCTGGTCGAAACCAAAGGACCCTAACAATTCGCAATTGGAACAGGGGTTAGAGCCTCTGAATCTCTAGATGACTACCCTATCAAATTATTAACTTTTCTTTCTAAAGACCTAATAAGCCCGAAAACCGAGGCATGGTGACCTTTAGATCTAACTTCCAATTGCAAATGAATAAAATCCTTGCACTAGCCCAAATTTTTTGAAAACCCTCTCCTCTCATGCAAATCCACCAACTCCTCCTCCTTCATGTGGGTATGATAGTAAGAAACAAACCTCTCATCTGAAGAAAAGAAATATTTGATCAATAGTTGTGTGTCTTCAAAAGGATTATCATGACAATGATCTCTGTACTTAAAAAATATACAGCATATGAATAAAAATCTTATGGTTATTATTTAATCTTATTTTTTATTTTGACAAGGATATCAAAGCCTAACATTGTCGAGAGCCCATTCACTCTTCATCAAAACTACGCCTCACTCTAGTCACAAACTCCAAAACCCTTTCTTCACGTGCAATTTTTCCATGGGCCTATAGGGTTTCTCCATAATTATTGAATTCCTCTCCCATGGTAAATATGTTGTAATGTCCTCTTTAACATTTTGACTTCGTAAAAAATATAGTAAAATTATAACTATGACTATAATTAATAATTAAACCGATCTATATCCATCTTAACTCTGGATCTATCAAGCCCCAAGACGGAAGAATCAAATCTTTCTTAAGGTACAAACATGAAAAAATAATAAAATTGAGAAAACAAAATAGCTTGCAAATTCAACTACCTTTCTTTTTTTGAAATATTAAAACATTTACGACTTTGGATAACTTTAATATATATATATATATATACACACATTATGATAAAATTTTGGGGCCTTTTTATTTGGAATTTCATTTTCCCACTCAAATTTAATCAAATTTGGCTAAGGAGGATTGGCTCGAGGTATGGCCAAGGAGGATTGGCGGGAAAAGTTAATAGCAAAACATTTGGTTATTAGCAAAATTGAGAGCATAGTTGCACAAGGGGAGACTTAATAGCCTATTTCATATGTTGTAGCCACTGTCCTGGACCCTATGAATTCTTGGAAGGATTCTAGAGGATGGCATAGAGATGGATGCTTCTGCTTCTGCAAGCACTATTCCAAAGCAACAGAGTTCATTGTTTCCCAAGTTTTCGTCTTTCTTTAAGAGGATCCCAGCCAATTTGGATCCCAATCTGTATCTACAAATTCTTTGAAGGATTCTAGAGGATGGAATGGAGATATATGCTTCTGCTTCTGTCAGCACTATTCCAAAGCAACGGAGTTCATCATTTCCCAAGTTTTCTTCTTTTTTTAAGAGGATCACAATTAATTTGGATCCTAGTCTGTATCCTTATAACCCTGTCATTTTTGGGGATAATTTAGATCACCAACTCCTGTGGAAGGGTTTGAGATAAAGCATAAGGGTAGCAAGGAATTCACTACATCCATTGGAAATGAATTAAGTTCTAGAGAAATTCAAGCTCTCGCCTACCTTGATTGACCTTCTCGGTATTGAGGTGGATACAAGACTGAGAATCATTGCTACACTTTGGTAGTATGTGAAAGCTAAGAAGCTTCAACATCCTTCTGATCCATCGGTCATTAACTATGATTCACCATTGCAAAGGATTTTCAAGGGTGAGAAGATTACGTTTTCTTTTATATCCAAAAATCTTTCTCAGCATCTCCATCCTCTGCAGCCCATTTGTTGAGAGCATAAGATTAGATTGTTAGGAAAGAGTCTTGTTGGTCATGCTTGCTATGATGTTTTAGTGTATGTTCCTTTCCCATTGCAAAAGGAAATGTGTGTGTTTTTGGCTAATATTGAGAAGCACAAGGACATTGATGCCTACGATGAAGGATGAAGCATTTTGTGGAGAAATTAAAAAGATTCATGAGCATTATCACAAAAGAGAATTTTATTTGGGCTTTAGCTAAATCTCCATTGGAGTTTATAAATTCTTTGATAGCCTCACAAAGCGAGGATTTAAAGCTTGTTGCTGGGGAAGCAAGTCAGAATGTTGAGAAGGAGGGTAGGTCTGACTTCTACAATCAACCATGGGTTGAAGATGCAGTCATTCGTTATCTCAACCGCAAGCCAGCAACAGGGAATGAACCTCCTGGAACTACTTAAGAGCTTGATTCTTAAATATCCATCCTGCAAATGTTCAATAAATTTTTAATTTAGATCACAAAACATTAGATCCAATGATCTCATAAAATGTTTATTTTAGATTGAATTTTGGTCATATTGTTGTTAAAGGTATAACTTAGGGAAATTTCCTAATTCACGAACTAAGGTTTCTTTTGCATGACTTCACAAAATGAGGTTGAAGCCTATTCCTCAACATTTAATTAATTCCTCCATGTCATTTGTATACTTTTATTTATATTTATATTGACCTGATATCAGTTATACAGGCATCAATTAATCTACTAAAATTACTCAATGCCTTCAAAGTCCACTTCTGGTAGCATTTCTGTTGAGCTAAGTTTTGACAACTTGGAATCACATGAAGTACATTTTCCAATGGTTCTATGTCTATTATTGAAATAGTGGGTCGTTTCTTGTGCTTTCCCCTTTAGTTAATTTAGTTTGGAAATAAATATCACAGTTCACTAGTCATGAAAAAATCAATGGGATTAGGATTTCTTGGGGAAGTGTTTTGAACATTGGTGTCATGAAAATTATATTGTGAGTCACAAGGCTTGGCCTTGCCTTGTTTTGTGGGGGATCTGGCTAGCAAAGGACAAAGCATTGTTTTAGGGAATATATACACATCCAAGCAAGTGGCCCATCAAATCAAGATTGCTTATGGGGAAACAAGAAAAATTCAACTTCCAAAGCTACAAAGGTTTTAATTGAGCCTGTGGTTGACTATTTAGTGGCCTGAGGCTATTTTAATGGGGCTTGATAAGGGACCCCGTATCATTTTGGTTATGGCTGCATTTTATTTCTATCACTTTCCCATTAAATTAATATAAAATATTAGGCTGGACATGGAACTAAGAATTGAGTTGAGCTCTATGCCTTGTTTATTTTAATGAAATTACTGGAGATAGGGGAATTCTCAAAATTCAAGTATTGGGAGATTCTAAATTATTAATAGATTAGTCTAATGGGAAAAATATGATAGCAAATTTAGTTTTGAGCTCAATCATGAGTAGATTTGTGGATATTAAAAGAAGGTTTGAGTCTAGATTTTTTCTTCACATATATTGGGAATTTAATATAAAGGTGGAACGGTTCTCAAAGGATGCCTTGTCTCTACAGGAAGGAATCATCACAATTCAAGAATTTAGAGATGGACCCCTGGTTTCAGCGACCTTGACCTTGGAATGTGTTTCTCAAAGCACTTCCAAAAAACCAATAAAATACAAAGTTACAAAAACCTTCATCTTATGTTGGCCTACAAATTCTCAAGATAGGAGTCTTATTTCATTTATTTGGTGTTGTTATGTTATGAATGGATATTGTCTTGGAAAAATAGATTTTTTCCATTGGAAAAAACTTTACGTTTGGCATTTTTGGGAGGAAATAAAAAATATACATTATTCTTGGCCTTTTAGCCCATAAAATATGTTATTGTTGTCAATAGCATGTCTGAGATACTACATATTTCAGTCCTCCAACAGAGTCACTTAGATAAACATTAGAGAATCACAAAACCTAGATCGAATACTTAGTCCTCCTAAACCATTAATTGCATTGCTAATCTATTTTTATAAGAAAAATAGAGTTTGCACCCACGCTCATTCCTTTGAGATTCATGTCGTTCGGTTGGTTCAGACCACAAGGATAATGAAATCATGGTGGATGACATAATATTATGTAGGCCTTGTTAAAATTTTCAGAACATGGTAGGTAGAGTCTGCAATCAGAAAACCCAATAAGCTAAAACATAAAACCTTAAGGGCTATCAAAACTACAAATTTTGTATATGTAATCTACTAACACATCATACTGAAAATATAGGACAGAGTGTATAAAACTGAACTTCCAAAACTACAATATATTTTTTATTCAATCTAGACAAATGACATAGTGCTACAACTCAAAAATATTATAAGAATCACCAACACAACTCAATCTCACGCTAGTAGTTGGTGATTTTGATATTGACTTTTTTAAAGATGCTTCCTTAATACTACAGTGTCAAGAATCTTCCACCTATTTAGGGATGTTGTATACATTATACAACCACTTAGTTTGACTAAATAATCCTTAGGGTAGATCAATGGTCCCTTTACAAGTGGTGAATGGGTCAGTTATTTTGAGGATTTAACCTTGGTGTGGTCCTCAATAATGACTTCTTTCACTATTTTGGCTTGCCTTTCATGATTGATATTGGAATTTTTGGTCATGACCTATTTGATGATAGAGTTGATTAGTTTGGTCACTGGTGATAAATCTCGTCAGTTGTACCTTGTTAGGGTATGTGTGTGTTAAGGATATCATGCATCTTGAGTGGTCTAGTTGTATGCAGAACTAGACACTATTATTTCCTAAATTAATTGAAAGCTTTACTATTTGAATTCTAAGATGTTGGCTCTTACTTTTTTATAGTAGATTCAATATCATCCTTAAATAAAAAATTTCTTTTGGTGGGTAAACCTCGGGTTATGACAATTCATGCCTATTCAAAAGATTAGATACTGAAGACACTCCAGCAAAGTCTACTGGTAATTCATTATTGTTTTATTGGAGTTTCCATTCAGGAGTTGACTGAAAATTATATCCTATAGCCTACCCTTTTATCAATAATTATAGGAACCATCCAATAAGCCACTAGCATAGACCTTCCCATATTTCTTAATGTGAAGTTTCTGGAGTTTAGATTTCATAATGGTGGATAATCCCTTTTGATATGTTTGGAATTCTTCCTTAATTAGGGCCTTGAAACCAATTTTCAGCATTCTAGGACAACCATATAAGGGTGTTGTAATTTAATCATTTTGATTTTAATTTGCCCTTATTGCACAAGAAATAGCTCATTAAAGCAATAACTCGTAGACCCCATCTACCCAATAAAAATTCTAGGCTATAATATCACTTCCCAACCACATGAAAACCATAAAATAAACTTATAGTCTTATATATCACAATCTAGATTTGTAGATAAGTCTAAGAAAACTGACTTATGTCCACCATATTTATTATATTTATTTATGTTTGGTAGATATGAAACTTATTTCAATATTTTATATTAAAAAAATCAGGTATAACCTAACTCAAAGTAAGCATTATGTACATAAACATTTGGTAGACTAAGATAATGCTAGGGATTCCCCCTTTCAGTTGGAGAAGAGCCAACTTAAAGCGTGGGAGAAGAGTATTGAGGTGACATTGGAAAGACACTCCAAGTTGTCATTGGATATTCATCTTTTGAATTGGGAATGTGTTGAAGGCTCAAAAGTGACTTCCTCAACATTAGGGATTCTACTCGGTCGTGAGCTTAAAACAACTCCTTTTCCATTGAAAATGGTGGATCCGACTGGGGATAAAGGGACCAGTTTCCCGTATAAAAAGAGTTTATATAACAATAGAAATGAAATAAACAATAGCAGGGTGATTTATTCTAATGATAACATAAATTAAAACTAATCTAACTATTTCCCGGGATTGGATTCTGATATATGATTAAGGCAAAAGATTTCACAAGCATGAAATAATATAGATCATCGCATACTTAATGAATATAAGCACATTTAAGAAACTAAATCAATTTAATCGATTTAGTTGATGAAAAAACATTAATCAAATAAAATATCTCTAAGTCTCGCATCTAACAGTATATCGTTCAATACATTATATCAATAGTAATAAGAACATATATCACTTCAATGCTTTATCAGAATGAAACTAATAAAAAGAATAAGTTTGCTACAATCTCAGAAACATAAAACAATCAATACATAGATAATATTACCCACTGTGTCATAGCTTTAGATCGGAAAAGATAGCTTCAAAGGTTCATACATTCAATTAGATAACTTTTGTTCAAACAATAGTGTGAGTTCCAAAAGAAATAGTCTCAAATTTCTAAACCCATTTCTAAATGCATGAAAGGGGTTTAAATACTAATTAATATTACAAGAATAGAAGACTTGTAAAATAATTCTTCTAATATTACTCTAAACTATAAAACTATAAACTAGGAAAATAAAATGCATAAGTTATAATAGTCTATGACTGTTTCCTAGATTCATTGTCTAGCTAGTCCTTGAGCTGGCATGCTTTGATCATGTGTTCGAGTTGGAGGGGATGAACTAGCTGTATTCTCATCTGGCCCGTGAATAATACATCGTTGAGTTTCAGAAGAAGCTGATTTGTTGCATTGCAGAGGCACCTAAATATTATTAATTGGTTATGAGGCTTTATCAATAAGTACTAGTAAATCTCCATATTTAACCTTGTCAGATTTTCTATGTCAAGAGTTTTTCTATTAATGTCTCTTGCCGGGATTGTTTTAGGAAACCAATTTTTGGAAAAGTGTCTTTTAATCATGCTTCATGAATCAAATTGGCTTGTAGAAGAGAATCTTTTATATATTCAGAGATGCTGGAAGATAAGTTCTTAGCTCTGATAATAGCTAATTTAGCACTCTTCATTTTAATATCTCAATCTACAAATATTATATCTTTGATTGATTCTTCAAGACAGGGGAGATCGACTGCTCTGCCCTGTACACTATCTTGCCAATCAATATATTTTGACACTTTTTCATAAATCTATTCATAATAAGTTCTCATATTGGAAATCTGAGTAACTAACTAATCACTGGCCATGGCTTGCTCCTAAATCTATTTGTACTTCTGATAGAAAATTTCTTGTTGTGTTGCTAGTAATGCTTTCAACTCAGTTGCTTCCTTCTGTACTTCATTTATTTCGGGCTTCTCTTGGAGCTTTTCAATCTTCTACTGCATTTGATGAATTACTTGATCCTTTTCTTTAATCTCATTTTCCAGTTTGAGTTTGATACCTTCAAACTATTGTTGTGGATCATTAATGCTTGTCTGAAGCTCCTGCTCGATTCTTTGCTTTTCATCAGAGAAAACTTGCTCCAGCTAAGCACTTTTCTGGTCCTTTTCTAAAATCAATGATTCAATCTCAATTGCCTTGTCAATTTTTGCATTTGCATAAGCACCTGCAAATTGAGACAATCTATTAAGTTCTTTCCCTGGAGATGATTGAGTTCATTTCCAAAGGACTCGCATTAGCATTGAATCTATAGGTAGTTCGGGATATTCTTCTATCTTTCACTTCTTCTTTGACCTGGTCATGAAAACTTTGTGCTTCAGGCTATAAAACACGTCTAGTGGCGGAATCTCTTCAACTTTGAAGACTATTTTAGTAGTCAGAATGCCAGAATGATTTCCATATCTTGGCCAAGTGTTTCCTCCGTTTTTTCCTTTGTATCATTGCTTCCTTGAATCTAGTTCTGCTCAAGAATAATTTTGGAAACCTCTGCACTTAATGAGGTTTCTCTAATTTCTTCTTGTTTCTTGGAGTTATCTATATCAGTAGAGACATGCTGCATACTTTATTCTCCTATATGATTCATGGAACTTGTAGCACCTACCATAGGCATGGTTTCTGATTGAATGACATTTTGAATGGCAGGGGTATCAGTTTCTAATAGTGCTTTCTCAAATTCTTCTTAATTTTGGATGAATCTATCAGCCTGTTGAACATTAACAATTTCTTCTTCTTGAACTGGTACTAGTACTTGAGTAGATATTGCAACTATAACATATTCTGCATTCGGCTCTAGTTTGTGAAACAAATAATATGGTAAATGAGCGTTTCTCTGTTCCCAATGCACTTTGAATCTTTGTGAATATTCTAGACTGATAATTTCATCTGCTTTATGTTGAATTGTTGAAAATTCACGAATTGATTCAAACATATCATCAAATATGTCAGGTTTGCTTGAAAATGCTCTCAGCTTGATTGAATTCATTACCTCTCTAGAAATACCATAGGGATCATAACTTCTATAGGAAACACTGGAAATTTAAAATGTTTTAATCAATCAATTTCAAGGCAGGGATGCTTGAAATTGTCTAGGGCATACAAACCATAGGAAAAAGGAAAAGTTGGCCTAACAGTCTTCTTGGCATCTTTCAGGATTTTGGTTAAACCATGACCAACTGTTTGATAAGAAATTTCTTTGGCTAACAATTTATCTTGTATATACAAGGGTAGGACACGAGGATTGGCATAACTTCCAAAAATATGGATGTATGTAAAATTCTCTTCACCGAACCACCTACTTACAGACTTGAGACTCTTATTGGCTTCAGGAGTGACTCTAGTGATTTTTCTTTCAAAAATGAATTGGAAGACTCGGAGCATTATATCTTGCATATTTTAAACATGTGAGAATGATATTTTGACACCCATAAGAAAGCTAATTGTACATAAATAGGGTTTTCGGCTTCTCTGGTCCATTTCCATCCTAATGATGAAAATAGAAAGGAAAAACAGATTGTGTCTAAGATATAGAAGCCCATATAAAAAGAAGAGACAACATGGAGTGGGGAATTTCTATTTTATCTATAGGCCGTAATAAATACGATCAAATTATCAGAAAGAATGGTAGCCCAATCTAGAATATATCCATTAGAGGCTGCTTCTATCAAGGGTGTCCAATTTTCTTTAAATTTGGTCATATTTACAGATCCAAAGAGATGACACATCATTGCAGCTATTTGAGAGAATGCAATTTTGAGAGAGACAACTGAATACATACCCTTATCGTCGCGCTTATGCTGGTTAGGATCATTTCTCCATTCTTTAATTACAGTCGTAGGATGGTCATTTTCGCGCATGAACTCTTAAATGAATTGGGCGTCGTATCGCTTTTGGGTTAGGGTATTTTATACATTTTCTTCAAATCTGACGGCCTGAGCGAACCAATAATATTTCTGATTCGAGTAAAAAATTTCTTATCTCTAATATCCACATTGTCCAATACCCATTTCCCTAAGTCAGTGTATGGCAGCATTTTAGGATGAGCAACAAATATGTGAAGAAAATAATTAGTTGTGTCTGTCCATGATTCTGAATCATTGGACAAAGTATCGTCGGCCACAATTTTTTTGTCGAGAATTACTGGTGGCTTCTCATTCTCGAACAACTAATAGGTCCCTTCCCAGCTCAAAGAACCAATTTCTAGGTTGCATGTAGTATCCGAGATTAGGGGAGCCATTTCGTCATTTTCCTCTTGTTGTATGACTAAGAGTGATGGGGTGGTGGATTTCCTTCGCGCTTTAATCAGCCTTGACATCCTTTTATGCCTAAGTGTTTGGACTTACCTTGTTGAAAAGACAACGAGAGAGGATGCGGTGAAATCACTTCGAACAATATTAACTGTCCTGTCAACTTAACTCATGCATATGGGAGATCTATGGTATTAATATTTGAAATAATTATAAATCAATTACACACCTCGAGATCATAAAACACCTGAATTAACATTTAATTGACAAGCATAGGCTCGTGTGATTGTGACAGATGTCATTATATCAATATTGATTGATCGACGATTTTGATCGTTGGTGACTTATGATGCTCGAAGCAATCTCCGAAATGCAAAGTGCGACATTGCGATTTTTTAAGACGGGATGTGATATCGGCGTCTGTCAGATGACGGTTTGCGATGTTAGCATTTTTCAAGTGACAGCTTCGCTATTTCACATTTTGGCACTTCGCAAGTGCTTTTTTTCTATTTCACATTTCAGCAATACACTATTTCAGAGATTCCTTGTTTTGCGATTTCACTGATATTTTCCCCCGCTTATGTTCCTTTTCAGTTTGAGGGTTCTTTTTAGGTTTTTTCTTTATTTTATAAATCTTAATTTAGTATAAAAAACTAATATTAAGTTTTATTTCTAAAACAAATATTAACCTAAAAAAATTTAAAGGGTCCCCATTATCCTTTCTAACCTATTTTACTTAGATAATGCGGAGTTGTTATAATACTACAACAATTGGCAACACACTAGATGAATCAAGAATCTCTAATAAACGTTAATACTTAAAGACAATATTCTAGGAATTCAATAAATAATTGAAATCTAAATTTGATATTGGTAACTTCAAATCTAAATACCTTGATTTTACTTGAAAATGTTTTCCTCTTTCTTTTGTGAATGAAATTTATCTTTAAATGAATCAAATCTTAATAAGTTGAAAAGATAAGTAGGAGTTTGATCAAAGCTTAGCTTATTTGATAAAATTATTAGTCACTAGTAGAGCCACTGATGCCAGTATGTGTTCATAGCCTCGACAGGGTTACTATTTAACCAAAAATGAACCAGTATCATATTCATCATATAATAGATATCTTCAAAGTTAATATAATTATTCATTTTCTTTGTAGATTTTTCTTCTGCCAGTTTAAAATCATTATCCTAGTTTGGAGGCCAGAAGTGATAATGTCATTCACTGGTTATAATAAATTTGAACAAGATGACTCATGATGAGATCCCTTGTCTCAAGGTTTTTTACACCATGAGCCATTATCTTGGTTTGGTAGCCAATTGATAATGTCAAATTTATTAGTTTCCTATGAACATGATGAGTCGACTCGTGATGAGATCTCTCAACTTTAAAGTCTTTTATATTTTTGAATTACACTTTGAAAGATAAATCTAATATATAAATGAATGGGGAGGTTGTCATTTTTCTCTTTATGAGCTTTTGGATGACCATTTGAGTAAAAGATGCTAATACTTCAATAAAATTTCCTACTTTGTAAAAGTAACTTTTCGAACATGATCCATGTCAAAATAATCTTTCAAATCACATCAGTTAGAAGTATTCTTCTTTCTAATTGGCTCTTTAAATCAAAATTTTCCTAAGAAAATAGAGAATTATATTTATGATTCATTTCCTTTATTTTATATCTCTAAGGATTAATACTTCCATGTTCAAGAAAATAACAAAGTGTTTCACCTTTTGCATAATATTGCAATAACTTGGTTTATTTTTAAATTAAATCTATCTAAATATTTATACAAAAGAACAATTGTTCTTTTAAGAAAAATATTTTTAAAGGACAAGTCCATTAACAGGAAGAGTTTCCTTCTTCCCTTGTAAATCGTACAACATAAAAGTTGATGGACCTATTTTTTCAATTATTTGAAAAGGGCCAAGCCAGAGTTTTTGAAATTTTTTATGTTTTCCTTTATCCTCATGCACTTTATCCCATTTCAATACCAAATCTCCAAGCTCAAATTGTTTAGTCTTGACTATATTTGAATCAAGCAAATTTTTTATCAATTGTTGATGATGACTGTGTACCATTTTTGCTTTCTCTCTTTCTTCTTCCATTTTAATTATTTCAAATATTCTTAATTGTAATGAAGAGAAAGGTTGTTCATTAATGAATTGAACTATGGTTGTTGATGGGATAGCTATATTCAAAGTTATAATTGCCTCCTTGTCATATACCAATCAATAATGAGAAGTTCATATTAAAGCTTTTCTAGTTATCCTATCTGCCCATAATGCAAAGTTTAAGGATTTATGCCAGTTTTTTTGGTTTTGATCAATAGTTCGCTTAATTATCCTTATGAGGTTTTTTTTGTCGATTCTGCTAGACCATTTCCTTGAGGATAATAATTTGCAAAATATTTTAATTTAAAACCTCTTTTCAAAGCAAATTTAGTCATAGCATTACCTGAAAAATAAGAAGAATTGTCAAATACTAGAGCATTAGGAACACCAAACCTTGTAATGATAAATTGATCAATAAACTCAATAATGTTTTCTGAATTGGTTGTCTTAAGAGGTATTTCTTCTACCCACTTCGTAAAATAATCTTTAGCAGTCAATATATATTTGTGTTATTTAGAAGAATGAGGAACGATCTCACCTATTATGTCAAGTCCCCATTGTTCGAAAGGTTGTTCCATATTGAATGGTTGAAGTGGCATTGAAGCTTTTCTTTGTCTTCCTGCTGGGGTTTGACAAGTCTTACAATTTCTTACATAACTAGTGCATCTTTGAATAATGTTGGCCAATAATACCCTACATGTAAAAAAAATTGTGATGTGGTGTCTCCACCAAAGTGCCCACCTGCTAGTCCATCATGGAGTTCCTGGAGCACATTAGGTATTTTATTTTTAATTAAGCATTTGAGTAAGACGGAGTCATAATATTTTCTAAATAACACATCATTGACTATTTTCTATTGATTAACTTTCAATCTTAATGCTCGTTTTCTTTTAAAATCCAAATTTTGCGGAGCATGACCATTTTTTAAATAAAATATTAAATTAGCATATTGATATTGAGGGTTAACATTGAGTACCTCTGTAAAATTTTCAATACTAGTTGTTACCTCATCCGGTGATGTATCATTCATCCCTGTAATCAATCTGCAAAATCCTTGACCTCTTACAATTTTAGCGGGTTTTATCTCCAAATCGTATTCTTGCATCGATGTTACCCAATTAGCCCTTGTTTCTCCTAGTTCCTTTTGTATCATTATTTTCTTGACTGATGAGAAAGGAACAATTACCTTGACATGAATTTTCAAGAGAAATGGTTGAAAATATTTCACCGCTTTATAAACTGCAAATGCTTGTTTCTCCGCTCCTGAATAATTCAATTCATCTCCTTGAAAATTAGAACTAAAAAAAGAAATTGGGATTTCGATTTTTTTATCTTCTGGTTGAGTTAAGACTACTGCATATGATAGTTTTGAGGCAAAGGCATGTAAAATGAAATCATTGGAAAAATTACGAGTTGAAAGAGAAGGAGCATCAACGATGGCTTGTTTGATGATTCAAAAGGCTTCCTTTTCTTCTTCTCACCATTTAAACAATGTATCTTTTTTTTTTCATTTTTGTAATGGAAGAACTATATGTAAAATCTGGAATGAATCGTTTGAAAAAAATTATCTGTCCTAAAAAGGATTGTATTGATTTCTTATTATGTGGTAGTGGGATTTCTGCAATTTTTTTAATATTGTCTGGATCAATACAAATTCCATTCTTTGAGACAATAAAACCTAGAAGTTTACCTCCGGTTAAAGAAAAATTTGACTTCTTTGGATAAAGAGAGATCCCAAATATCTCGTGTCTTTCAAAGATCTGCTTTAAGTCATGCAAGTGATTATTTCTATCTTTTGAATATATGGTTATATCATCAAGGTATACTACCACTATTTTATTTATCAATCCTTTGAATGCAATATCCATGATTGTCTGGAATGTGGCTCTTACATTCATTAGCCTGAAGGGCATCTTCTGATATGCATAAGTTCCCAATTTGGTTCGAAATTTTGTTTTCAAACGATCTTATAGATGAACCAAAATCTAGTTGTACCTTGAAAATCCATCTAAAAAAGACATTAATTCGGAACTTGTTATTGATTGTAAAACTTGTTCCATTGATGGTAAAGGAAAATTATCCTTTTGAAATGTTTTGTTCAAATTCCTAAAATCAATACAAATATGAATATCTCCATTCTTTTTCCTAATAGGTACTAAATTAGAAATCCATTTTGAATGTCTAACAGGAAAAATGATCTTGACTTTCAATAATTTGTTTAATTCATTTTTTATTTGAGTTTCCAAGTTCGGATGAATTTTCCTGAGCTTTTGCTGAATAGGTTTAACATCAGGTACCATAGGAATAGTATGTTGAATGATTGATGGGTTATATGTTTTAAGCTCTTGGTAATCCCATGCAAAAATATCTTTGTATTTTTTCAATAATGAAATGAACGCATTTCTTTCTTCCAATGAAAGGCTAAGCCCTAGATTTATATCTTGATGTAAATCAGTAGATCCTAAGTTAACTAATTCATATCTTAGAGTGGAACTATGTAGCTTAGAATTTTTGACTTTCTTGAATCTATATTTTAAATCATATAAATCTTTAAGCTTAACCACGGATTTTGGCAAAAGATTTTTAATCAATTTGTTGCTTGATTTGATTATCATGTTCATCTTCGTCCATAATTTGATCATCATATGTTTTCTTAGAAGTACGAAAAATTAAAATATCACTATCGTCATTAAAAACCCGCCAGCTAGTAACATTATCCGGTATAGATGGTCGGAAAATTAATTCAATAGAGAATCTGTCAAGACTAAAATCTTCAGGTGGAATAAGCTTGAGGAAACATTAGCCAAAAGGTCGGCGCTAGCGTTCTGTAATCTAGGAATAGGAGAGATATTGAATGCAATAAAATGAGATGTGAGGTCCTAAACCAAAGATTGGTAATGTTTTAAGTGAATTGAGAGACAATGAATGGTATTTCGCACTTGTCTTGCCACAATTTCTGAATCTCCAAATACCTTAATATATTGTATATCAAGACTAATTGATTTTCAAAGACCTTGCACCAATGCCTCGTATTCAGCAATATTGTTAGTGCATTCAAATTCTAGCCTACAAGCTAGCATGGTTTTCTCACCTTTCGGGCTAATAAGTACACATCCTGCTTCTTCTCCATCATTGGATATTGATCCGTCAAAATAAAGTTTCCAAAACGGAGATTGGACTATAGTTTATTTTTCGAAATTGAAGCATATAATGGAATCATTCTGAGAAAAATTTTCAGATCGTGATTTAACATATTTGACTGAAAGAGGTGAACTTTGGACATTGAAATTTCCTAAGAATGAATCTACAGAATCATTTCGCAAAATTTTATTGTTAAATTCTATGGGCTCATTTTCTTCTCCAATATCTGTGACTGAGTACTTCATATGTTTTTCACTATCGACTTTTATTTGATTTGGCTTTCCATTATATGGGAGCCACATTTGAGACCATTCTGTTGCAAAATATCCAAGTAATTTTTCAAACCAATCTCGGCTAAGAACTAAACCATAAAATTCAGGGATGTTTGCAATCATTATATCAATAATATGAGCGACTTTTGGATTTAATGACAATCTAAAAATTATTGAGTTAATCTCTCCTAAGAATTTAAATTTTGTTCTATCCAATTGAACTATACTAACTGATGACTTCTGGGGTGCGATATTTAATCTTTCACAAATTTAATATGAAATTATATTGGATGAAGCCCCTGAATCGATCAAACAATTATGAACATTTCTATTGTAGATTTTGAAAGTCAAAATAAAAGGAGGAGTATGAGAATTAGATCTATCACCAATCAAAATAAAGTCTAAAGCATTAACCTTGTTTGAATTGTCAATCGGAGGTTTCCCTATTCCATTAGCAACTTTAGCAACAACAGTTGGTGGAAGATGGGATGTTGTCACTGCATTCAACTCTTTCAATAAAATTTTCTGTTGTGGCTTTAATTTGCTAACTTCATAAAGAGAGATATCGGCTTTAATCTTCTTCGTATCCTCGATTATATTATACTTGATAGTATCAGATACTACCAAAGTTTTAGATTGAGGATTGGGTGTATATTTGACTGGCTGGGAATCAGTAGTAACCTACTGAGATGGTTTGACTGGAGGTTTTTTATTGGTAGGTTTATCTTTAGCAATAGAAGTGGGAATTTTCTATTTTTGAGTTGACTGAGTTGGTTCTATAGAATTCCTACTTCTAGTGCTAACAGGCATGGCTTCGACTTCTGTCTCTTCATCAGAGAAAGGTAAAATGAAATCCCATAATCCATGTAATTACACAATTTCTTCATCTTTGGATTCATCAACAGAAGCTGTGTTTTCTTCTTCTTCTTCTTCTTGTTCAAATTCAACATTTGAAATAACATTGGGAGGTTGATAAATAGAAGATTGTTTTTTTCTAAATGATCTAAAGGGTTTTCTGGTAGAGGTCTCAACAACCTGCTTTTTTGTTTCATCCATATCGTTGGATGTGGTTTTAAGAAATTTTTGCAATCCCTCGAGATCAAAAGGATCTTTAGGAGTTTTCTTCTTTGACTCATCTTTTAATGTTACCTTTTTAGATCTTTTATCTTCAAGCTCAGTTTTCTTTTCTAAAGCAATAATTCTTCTCTCAATGGACAAAACTTCTTTCATGTTTTCTACAAGAGTGACTTTATTAGCTCTATCTACCAAAATTGCTCTATTAGAAGAAAGAGAAGATATGTACCATTCTATTTGTACAGATTCCAATCCAGGTTTAGAGGCAACTGGGATTTTATTTAATAACTTGTTAAATCTGGAGTTGAAGTCTTTGATATTTTCACCTGTATTAGCTTTTAGATTAGAAAGATCATTGATTAATGACGCAATTTTCCTATGTTCAACGTCATTAAGATTCATGGCTAACATAAAATTATTTATATGTTCTTCCGCAGGAAGACCATCATCAAGATTATACTTTGGTAACCATTTTTTTTGATGATCTGGGATAGGATATAAATTTACCATTTAAACAGCAACCAGATTGACCCATGGTAAGTTGGCCATTGCTTGACTTGTTGGTTGCAAAGATGAGATGGTAGGTCCAGAAGCAGATGTGGACTAGACTAGTACTATTTACAACAACACTAATTGTTTGAGCATATATGGGTTGATGAGTAGAAATGGGTTGATTAGAAGAGAACATGGGAGTAAATGAAGATGAAGATGATGTGATTTCACTGATACCTGATTGAGATGTTGATGTAGTAGCTTTCTTACGATGAGATAAAATAGGAAACTCGAAAGGAGTTATTGCAAGTTTTTCACTTTGTGATTGGGTTAACACGCTAGTACCTCGAGACTTGGATGTAAAATTTCTTCAAAAATTTCCGGATTAACTGTCTTATTTGGAGATATAGATATTTGTTCTAACTTCTCAGTCAAATACTAAACTTCGGGAGAGTCAGGAATATGATTTGAAGAAGGTCTATAAGGTAATGTTTCAGGAGATGTAAGAAATGGCTCTACAACTTTAGACTTATGACCGGGAGATAGTGAAATAGATCTAGAAGATGTAGAAAATTTGGAGGGAGATTGACTCTTACATTGGCTTTTAAATTGACATGTTGAAGGCTGGAAAGTGACTTCCTCAAAATTAGGGATTCCACCAAGTCGGGAGCTTAAAACAACTCATTTTCCGTTGAAAATGGTGGGTCTGACTGGGAATAAAGGGACTAGTTTCCTGTATAAAAAGAGTTTATATAACAAGAAAAATGAAATCAACACTAACGGGGTGATTTATTCTAATGATAATATAAATTAAAACTAATCTAACTATTTCCCGGGATTGGATTCTGATATATGACTAACGCATAAGATTTCACAAGCATGAAATAATATAGATCATTGCATACTTAATGAATATAAGCACATTTAAGAAACTACATTGATTTAAATTGATTTAGTTGATGAAAAAATATTAATTAGATAGAAGATCTCTAAGTCTCACATCTATCAACATATCGTTCAATACATTATATCAATAGTAATAAAAACATATATCACTTCAATGCTTTATGAGAATGAAACTAATAAAAAGAATAAGTTTGTTACAATCTCATAAACATAAAACAATCAATACACAAATAATAATACCTGCTGCATCATAGCTTTAGATCTAAAAAGATAGCTTCAAAAGTTCAAATTTTCAACTAGATAACTTATTTTCAAACAGTAGTGTGAGTTCCAAAAGAAATATTCTCTAAATTATGGACCCCTTTCTAAATGCATGAAATGGATTTAAATACTAATTAATATTAAAAAAATAGAAGACTTGTAAAAAAAGTCTTATAATATTACTCTAAACTATAAAACTATAAACTAGGAAAATAAAATGCATAAGTTATAATGATCTATGATTGTTTCCTAGATTCATTGTCTAGCTGGTCCTTGAGTGGGCATGCTTTGATCATGTGTTCGAGCTGGGGGGGATGACTGGTTGTATTTTCATCTGGCCCATGAATATTGCATTGTTGAGTGTGGGAAGAAGTTGAGCTGCTGCATTGGAGAGGCACCTCAGTATTATTAATTGGTTATGAGGCTTTATCAACAAGTACCAGTAAATCTCCATATTTAACCTTGTCAGATTTTCTATATCAAGAGATTTTCTATTTGATGTCTCTTTCCAGGATTGTTTTAGGAAACTGATTTCTGGCAAAGTGTCTTTTGATGCTTCATGAATCAAATTGGCTTGTAGAGGATAATCTTTTATATATTTGGAGATGTTGGAAGATAAGTTCTTAGCTTTGATAATAGCTAATTGAGTACTCTTCATTTTAATATCTCAAACTCCAAATATTATATCTTTGATTGATTCTTCAAGACGGGGGAGATCAGCCGCTCTACCCTGTACACTATCTTTCCAATCAATATATTTTTACACTTTGTCATCAATTTCTTCATAATAAGTTCTCAGATTGGAAATCTGAGTAACTAACTGATCACTGGCCTTGAATTGCTCTTGAATCTTATTGTACTTTTGATAGAAAATTTCTTGCTGTGTTGCCAGTAATGCTTCCAACTCAGTTGCTTCCTTCTTTACTTCATTGATTTCGGGCTTCTCTTGGACCTTTTCAATATTCTACTACATTTCATGAATTAATTGATCATTTTCTTTAATCTCATTTTCCAATTTGAGTTTGAGACCTTCAAACTATTGTTGCTGATCATTAATGCTTGTATGAAGCTCCTGCTCAATTCTTTGCTTTTCGTCAAAAAAAACTTGCTCCAGATGAGAAATTTTCTGGTCCTTTTCTAAAATCAATGATTCAACCTCGGTTGCCTTGTCAATTGTTGCATTTTCATAAGCACCTGCAAATTGAGATAATCTATTAAGCTCTTTCCCTGGAGATGATTGAGTTCCTTTCCAAAGGACTCGCATTAACATTGAATATATAGGTAGTTCGGGAGATTCTTCTATATTTCGCTTCTTCTTTGACCTGGCCACGACAACTTTGTGCTTCAGGCTATAAAAAACTTCTAGTGGTGATATCTCTTCAACTTTCAAGACTATTTCAGTAGTCTAGTGGTGATATCTCTTCAACTTTCAAGACTATTTTAGTAGTCTGAAATGCCAGAATGATTTCCATATCTTGGGATGGTGTTTCCTCTGGTTTTTCCTCTATGTCATTTCTTCCTTGAATCTGATTATTCTCAAGAATAATTTTGGAAACCTCTACAGTGAATGAGGTTTCTCTAATTTCTTCTTGATTCTTGGAGTTATCTATATCAACAGAGACATGCTGCATACTTGATTCTCCCATATGATTCATGGAACTTGTAGCACCTACCATAGGCATGGTTTCTGACTGAATGACATTTTGAATGGCAGAGGTATCAGTTTCTGACAGTGCTTTCTCAAATTCTTCCCAATTTTGGATGAATCTATCATCTTGTTGAACATTAACAATTTTTTCTTCTTGAACTGGTATTGGTACTTGAGTAGCTATTGCAACTATAACATGTTCTGCTTTCGGCTCTAGTTTGTGAAACAAATAATATAGTAAATGAGTGTTTCTTTGTTCCTGATACACTTTGAATCCTTGTGAATCTCCTAGACTAAGAATTCCATCTACTTTATGCTGAACTATTGAAAAATCATGAATTGATTCAAACATATCATCAAATCTATCAGGCTTGCTTGAAAATGCTCTCAGTTTGACTGAATTCATTATCTCTCTAGCAATACCATAGGGATCATAACTTCTATTAGGCAACACTGGAAATTTAAAAGGTTTAATAGATCAATTTCAAAACATGCATGCTTGAAATTGTCTAGGGCATACGAACCACAGGAAAAAAGGAAAAGTTGTCCAAACGGTCTTCTTGGCATCTTTTAGGATTTTGGTTAAACCATGACCAACTGTTTGATAAGTGATTTCTTTGGCTAACA